>CATOBL010000232.1:5000-88305 GCA_951394255.1 Polyploca ridens | reverse complement strand
AAGACCTTCACTGAAGGTTTCAACTCTATCGTCAACTCCAAGAACACCCAGGAGGTCAACAAGGCTCTCAAGGAGGGCTCCGACTCCGTGCTGCAGCAGCTCTCTTCCTTCTCCAACAGCTTGCAGGGCGCGGTCAGTACCTACTACACTCATATCGCAGCTCTCTACCATCCTAAGTGACATCTCGAAGTGACACCGTGTCTTTAACGTTTCCAGATAAACGACGCGAACGGCAAGGCTAAGACAGCGCTGGAGCAGACCCGCGCCAACCTTGAAAAGACCGCTGAGGAACTCCGTAAGAAGCACCCCGAGGTGGAACAGCAAGCCACCGAGCTGCGGGACAAGCTTCAGGCCGCCATCCAGAACACCGTACAGGTACGTGCCGACACCCGCACACACACACAGCTTGTCATGCGGTAGCGCCGGGTCTAATGTAAGTGTGTGTACCTTCCAGGAATCGCAAAAGCTCGCCAAGGAGGTCGGCGCCAACGTGGAGGCAACCAACCAAAAGTTGGCCCCCAAGATCAAGCAGGCGTACGACGACTTCGTGAAGCAAGCCGAGGAGATGCAGAAGAAGCTGCACGAGGCCGCCACCAAGCAGTAATTCCCCGAACGCTCTCGCCTCACCTCATCTTAGATTAATAAACTATTATTAGACTCCACGAGTTTTACTCACTCCCGAATGTTCATTGACAGCCAGCTATGACAATACCGCGCTACCTACCTACTAATTATGGCCACAGACGTGTCGCATCGCATTACATGTATTTTATTTTATACGACTAAGTCTGTTTACAAGCATACGGCCCGCCTGATGGTAAGCGGTTACCGCAGCCATATGGACGCTTACAACACACGAAGCATCGCTTACGCGTTACCGACCTTTCCCCCCTCCCCTATGAGCTGTGGCGACCTTACTCACGCGCAGGAACACAACTTTACACAACATAAATTTATTTGGCTGCGGTATTCTGTAAGGTGGAGGTGCATACTTCCCTAGTCGAGCTGCTCTTTGATGTATGTTTGGGCCCTGAGAAAAGTTACGGTATAAAAGCCTCACAAAACTATTTTATACATAATATACCTAAGTGTAAAAGGAACACAGCCTGACAAATCTACGCACAACTCGGTCGATATAGAAACTTGAAAGTTCATCTGAGTGTGTTTGTACACGGTAGGTACATGATTTACAAAGGAGTTTTCACATGCAAATAATGTTTAGCTTGTGAAAACATCTGTCTTAATAACATGATATGTAATGTTATACTGTTATACATGGTTTTAGCCATGTCAAATTCAAATTCTATCATTTATTGCAACATGATTGCAACACACTATATACACAAACTCACACAGTTAAAGAAAGGCGCCAATATGGGCAGACGCCATGAGCGCCCGAAACCTGGCTGCGCTGCGACATCGCCAGGGCGCAATGGCACTTAGGGTGGTCCGGGCGTACCGCACCGTATCGTGCGTCGGTGCGTGTGTGCTCGTCAGCACGTCGCCGTGGGACCTCGAAGCCGAGGTACTCGCCGCGGTGTACCGGCGAACTAGGCAGGAGATCCGAGAACGGAGGCACGGGGCTCTCTCCTTCCACGATCGCCATATGAGAATTATGACAATCATTAAAAATTTACTTATAACGTGTTTATATGCATTCGATTGTATTCAAATAATAGTTCCCAGGTTGATTTATCAATTTTTTTGAATAGAGTTATACTAGGAGCACGAAAATAATATTTTTAATTACTTACCTACTAAACAGCATCGTAATATTCGCTATGAACCACAATGTTGTCAAAGTAGCTCGGATCGTGACTTGTTTTCCATCTTGTCATTATTATACAAACAAAAATGACAATACTTGTCCTAAAATCTATGTTACCAAGTTAATTGGAACTAAAGATCCCTAAGTAATGCTCCCTGGGCGCCAAAATTGCAATAGCGTCGTAAATAAATAAAAAAAAATCGGTACTGCGGCCGGCCCGACCTAATAAAACTTCCACCCAAATGAAAGTCCCGTCTTCGTGGAAGACTGCTTACGTGCACACAATGCCAAAAAGGGCGATAGATCAGACCCGACGTATTACAGGCCTATTGCCATCACCTCCCATTCTCTCCAATGTCATGTATCGAGTGATCAACATGCAACTCTTGAGATACCTAGAGGATCACGATTTGTTGAGTGACCGACAATATGGCTTCCACCATATTCCCTTGGCTGTGATGTGTCTATGTATACACTAGAAAGTCACCAGCCGAGTGGTCACTTGCCATCGAGAGTCAAGGTGGCGAAGGCGTTCGATCGGGTCTGGCACCGGTGTCTTCTAACGAAGTTACCAGCATATGGGCTTCCCGAGGGACTATGCAAATGGGTCGCCAATTTTCTGTCCAGCAGATGCATAAGAGCTGAGAGATATAAATACTGGCGCCCCGCAAGGGTCTGTACTGTCCCCAACACTGTTCCTGCTGCATATCAATGAAATTTATTTATTTATTTATTTATTATGGGACAAAAAACAGCAACAACATAAATATAACTATAAAAATATACATAATTGAAATAATAATATTGTAGCCAACTACATTATCCTCAGATGGCTATAAAACATGATATTATAATGTGCCACTAGAGGCTTTAGAAATATTTAAAAATTTACTTTATATAACTACGAATAACATTTAATAATAACAGATAATCATATTAATTGTGCATCGAAACTAAAATGAAATTGAATTGAAGCGAATTAAATAAAATACAATAAAAAATAAAATCTACCTTCAGAAGATAAACAAATTAAATTATGAAAAAGTAAATACCTAATAATAATAATAATAAAAAAAACAATTAATTGAGGCGTTGAGCAAGCATTGCAATCGCATCTTTTTTAAATTTCCATTTTGTACATGCAAAAATATCAATGTCTATAAAAGTAGAATTGTATGACTCAACCATACGGCGCAAAGGGCAGCGTAGTCCAGAATTCGTACGACAGGTATTTACTGCAAAGAGGGTTCCTGCACGAGCACTACGTTTGTTGATAGTTCGAGGCACTACGTAGCATAGTTTACTCGTGAGGTCTATTGCGTCCATATTGTTGTGGACAATGCCATGCAGAGTGTTCGCTTGCAGATATTCACGTCTAGCTTCTAAGGAGAGAAGTTTGAACTTATCTAATAGTTGTGAGTATGATAACTGTGACTTAAAGCATCTATAGTACATAGATCGCAAAATAAGCAAAGAAATTAATAGAAATATCACTCAACAGAAAAGAAAAACAAGACAAAAAACTTTCGAAAAATTTATAAGTAAGACAGGGGCTCTACGCAAAGCTTATAAAGAGCTGAGCGATAAGTCACAGTGGACGGAAAAAGTGAAAAATAAACAGGGAATTATGCAGTCAAGACGTCCTGATATAATAAACGAAGCAACACAATTTTACAAAAAGCTCTACAGTAACGAAGGTAACTCTTCTTCTTCATATACAAGCATGTTCTACAATGCAGCGAGTACAGACACAGATCCACCAAGCATTCTCAGATCAGAAATTGAATACGCAATAAAATCCCAAAAAAACGATAAGACACCAGGAAGTGACAACATTGCTAATGAGGTACTGAAATCTCTATCTATTTCACTACAGAGACCTCTTCAATTTCTTTTCAATAATATCCAGAGAACAGAAATCACGCCGGAACAGTGGTCAAAGTCTACAATTACATTACTGCACAAAAAAGGAGATAGAAGTGATCTAGGAAACTATAGGCCAATCAGCCTCATGACGAATATATATAAAATATTCTCAAAAATCCTATTAAATAGGATAGCAAATAGTTTAGATGAAAACCAACCGCGCGAACAAGCGGGCTTCCGTAAAAGGTACTCAACTATGGACCATGTACAGGCTATAACACAAATAATAGAAAAGGTAAAGGAATATAGGAAAACGTTATTTATGTGTTTTATAGATTATAAGAAAGCCTTCGACTCCTTATACTTTGAGGCTATATGGACATCACTAGCACAACAAGGCGTCAATGCGAAGTATATAAACATAATAATGAGTGTATACTCAAAATGTCACGCCAAAATGCGATTGGAGCGAGAAGGTATAGAATTCCCCATACAAAAAGGAGTGAGACAAGGAGACCCGCTGTCTCCAAAGATCTTTTCAGCGGTGCTCGAGTCCGTTTTCAGATGTCTGGATTGGGAAATGAAGGGTGTAAATGTCGACGGCGAATTATTAAATCACCTACGTTTCGCGGACGATATTGTGGTATTTGCGGAAAGTGCGACAGAACTAGAGATCATGGTCAACGAACTAGCAATAGAGAGTCAGAAGGTTGGATTATCGTTGAATACATCAAAAACCAAGATTTTAACCAATGGAACACCCCGAGACATTATTATAGGACATGAAAAAATTGAATATGTGACGGAATACGTATATCTAGGACAGCTTGTATCTTTTGAGAATAGCACGGAAAAGGAAATACAGAGAAGAATAGCTTTAGCTTGGAAAAAGTACTGGGGATTTAAAGAAATTATGAAAAACAAAACTATCAACATACATATAAAGAAAAAGTTATACGAAGTAGCAATACTGCCGTGCCTAACATACGGCTGCCAAACGTGGTCATTAAGAAAAGAGGATGAAGAAAAAATTGCTGTCTGCCAACGTAAAATGGAAAGAAGTATGCTTGGATTTAAACTATCAGATAAAATTAGCAACTTTATTATGAGAAGGAAAACAAAAATAGTAGATGCACTGAAAAGAACTAGACTGTTGAAATGGCATTGGGCAGGACATGTATGTAGGTTGACTAATAGTAGATGGACTAAACGTTTGACAGAATGGGTACCAAGGGAAGGAAAAAGAAAAAAAGGAAGACCAAGTAAAAGATGGAGAGACATTTTCAGTCAAATAGGTGGACCAAATTGGATGCAAAAGGCACGAGAAAGAGATAAGTGGAAGGGTTTAGGGGAGGCCTACGCCGCAGAGGCGACTACTAATGCATAATACTAGTTAATAAGTTTACTAGAAATAAGTTATGTAAATCAAATAATATAAAATGTATACTATCATAACTTGTTAACTTGTTATTGTATTCTAACTCTTAAAAATAATAAAGTAATATAGATATAGATATTTTATAATAAGCTAGAGAGATAATGTTATTTATACTTAGTAGAAATAAAGGCTATTTTTATTTTTATTTTATTTTATTTTATTAGTACATAGATCGCAAGAACTTGCGCTGGATTCTCTCTATCTCATCAATATATTTTTGATAGAATGGGTTCCAGATAGGAACAGCATACTCTAGCTGTGAGCGAATGAGGGTTTTATATAAATATATAAGGGTAGATGGCCGTTTGAATTCAGTTGAGGACCTCATCACAAATCCATACATTTTAAATGCTTTGTTAACAATGCACTCAATGTGCTGGTCTAGGTGAAGCTTACTATCCAGGAGAACGCCCAGATCGTTGATTGTTGAGATATTACCTAAAGTAGTACTGCATAGGGTATAATTGTGATCAATAACTGATTTATTTTTTGTGAAGTGAATATAATTACATTTAGGGATACTAAGTTGCAGTTTATTTTCAACACAATACTTAGTTAGTCTATCCAGGTCCTCCTGAAAGAGCAAGCAGTCCTCAACAGAGCGAATACATTTATATGCTTTCAGATCATCCGCATACATAACAAACTTAGTGTTTTTGAAACATTGTTTTATATCATTTATGTATAGGATGAACAGGAGTGGTCCTAGGATCGATCCCTGTGGGACGCCCGACGTAACGTGTATAGTGTCAGACTGGTAACCGTTAACAACCACCTTTTGAGTGCGATTTTGTATATATGATGAAAACCAGCGGAGGAGATTACCACGGATACCATTAAAAGCAATCTTGTTCAGAAGTATCTCATGATCAACCTTGTCAAAGGCCTTTTTGAAGTCTGTGTATACTGCGTCAACTTGCACACGTTTGTCGATATTTTCAAAAAGGTGGTTGGTATATATTAATAGATTGGATACCGTGGATCGAAGCTTAACAAACCCATGTTGCTCAGGAATAATAACGTTATGCAAAGTTGGATAAATTTCATTGTGCACCAGTTTTTCAAAAAGCTTTGACAAAGTTGACAGTATTGATATAGGCCGGTATTGTTCAATGTCGTGCTTTGAGCCTTTTTTGTGCACCGGCGTGATATTCGCCCTTTTCCAAACCTCAGGGAACACGCCTTCACTTAAGCATTTATTATAAATAATGGAAAGTGGCTTATAAATGCTATCGGCAGTGTTTTTAAAGAAGGAGGACGGAAAACCATCAGGGCCGGGCCCCTTAGATGGGTCAAGTTGTTTCAGTTCTTTTAGTATGATAGCTACATCAATATGTATGTTACTTATAACATTGGCATTACTTGCAAAATAAGGTGGTGCACTCCATGCAGACAGATTTGGCGGTTTAGAAATGCTGTCTATTGACGGCATATATTGTACAGAGGACGCGCATCGCCCGCGCCGCACCACCTACCCGGTCCATTGACCCACTGCCTGTGTCTACTACGTCAGCACCATGATGATGGTTTTGAGATAGTGCAAAGCAGGAAGCACCGTCAGAAAACGAATAAGAACCGATGCGGCACAGCTCCTGTGGACCCTAAGCAAACCATGCGTACTGCCATGCCAAATACTCCGGTGTATATTTCTCGTCTACACTACGCCACCAAGGCGGAGGACATCGTGGAGTACATTCGCCAAAGAATCAAGTACTCGCTGAGGGTGCAGCTGTTGGAATCGAGCCGCAACGTCAACTTCAAGGCGTTCGTGGTGCAAGTATCAACACGTTTTCTGCACCTCGTCATGGAAGAGGACTTTTGGCTGCAGAACGTGGTGTTCCGTCGCTTTCGCGGACAAGTGTCACATGATCGCACGAAGACATAGTGCAGTGCAGTAGTGTTAACTAACATAGGCTTTAAGTGTTTTATACTAAAAAAAATGTTTTATTATAATATTTATGTTAGTTTGTATGGTATTTATCTATGGGCCACAGTAGCCTGATAATAAAGATTTATTATTATTATTGCAAATATTCCTCGTTTCGTGGTGGAGGAAAGCCGCGAACGGCTTGTCTGAAATCAAGAGCTCACTAACTAATATCTCCAATTACGGTCGACTAAACCTAGTCCATTTCAACCCTACTAAGAACCAAGTCTGCGCGTTCACCGGTAAGAAAACCCTATTTACTGTGGCTTCACAATTCCAGAACACGGACATCAGTGACAGCATCGGGATCCTCGGTATCGACATTTCTAACGACGTCAATAGGCCGTCTAGAAGACAAGGTTAAGCTAACATCCAAAAAACTCAAAGTGCTCAACAGAGCGAAGCAGTACTTCACATCGGGGCAAAGGCTGCAACTTTACAAGTCGCAAGTCCGGCCTTATATGGAGTACTGCTCTTACTTGGATACCAGTTTGGGCCTTTAGACTCAGTTCAGCGACGTGCCATTAGAATCGTCGACGATCCCGAGCTCAAAAGCGGCTTAGAGCCCCTCAATCTGAGGAGAGACTTTGCCTCCTTATGTGTGTTCTACCGCTTGTACAACAGACAGTGTTCTGTAGAATTGTTTAACCTGATGCCCACGGCTACCTTCTACCATCGCAAGTCTCGCCATTGACGGGGAGTCCATCCTCACACATTGGAACCAAAATAGTTTCGAACTATGCGGTCTCAAAGGAGCTTTCTTCGCTTACAATCAGGCGGGCCGTATGTTTGTTTGCTACCTAAGTAGTGTAAAAAAACCTTTTATTTATAGGTTTGAGGTCACGGCCTGTTTCTATTATTTGTTTTATTTTATTTTTAAAACCGTGATGCAATATTATTTGACCACTATTGCTTAAAAACAAGAACATAAATTGTACTTAATCAACATTAAACTATTGTCATTCGTCTCATATTATATATACATCGATATTCCAATATCTCGGTAACATGATATTTTAAGACAAGTATTGTCATTTTGGTTAATAACGGCGACATGGAAAACAAGTTAACCACTACGATCTGAGCTACTTGACAATATTGTGTTTCATTGCGAATATTGCGATGCGGTTTAGTAGGTAACTAATTAATGAATATTGTTTTTTCGTGCTCCTTGTTTACTATATTCTAATAAAAAGTTAAATCAACTTGGGAACTATTATTTGAATACAATCTAATGCATATAAACACGTAATAAGTTCATTTTTAATGATTGTCGTAATTCTCATATGGCGATATTTTCCTCCAAATATCTCGGAAACGTGACACTTTAGGTCACCATATTGCTTAACATGTTTTGTTTGTATAAGTGTCCTCTACCCAAATATACCACTTCCAACGTGCGCCGCAACATTGAAAAAAAAACAAAATGGCGGCGGGTGGCTATGCCAGTGCCCATACAAAAATGTTCGTACCCCTTTAAATTACTTATTAGCCTAATATTAAGTTTAGATTGTAGTATGAATAGGAAAAACTAAAGAAGGTGTAAACTAGGATTCATTAAAAAAAAACCTGTCCGTTGTCCCGAAAATCCCGTTGTCGGCCCGGCCCGCGAGCTACCTCTGACATAATTTTTCAAACAGTAGTTATATAAGAACTCTTCTTATATAACTACTGTAGATGGAATATACGGAGTAATCTTTATTTATAATTTTGAAACTTTTATTAGAGACAGGCTTTTATTAGATTACAGTTTCTCTTTCATACTAGTTCTCGCTTTTACTCCTCTCACACCTTTTTTCCTCTCGCACTTTCATTCCGCATTCTTACTCTCATTCATCATCTTTCAGTTCTTTCAGGGTGGGGGATTCCCTTCTATCTATATTTTTATCTATTTATTGTCTATTTAATATATATAATTATATCCAAATAAAGATTTAAATTAAAAAAAGACAATTCCACAAACACTCGTAATTATTGATTTAGTTTTATTAAATTTTAACAAGCAAACGACACGTCTTGAAGGCACGGCCGACTCGAGCAAAATGGGGCTCAGGCAGGTTGCGCACGGTATTTATCGTCGCGTAGGTGACGTCACTGGCTCATGTCATTGTGAGGGATTTTCTTCTAACTCGGCCTCTCCTGATAGGTGGACGTCCACGTTCACTTCAATGTCACCGGCAGACGGACCCTCTATGGATTCTATTGATTCGTCATCATCTGCAATTATACACAAACATTAAAATTGATCTTAATTAAAACCAAATAACCGAATAATTTGGTTTAAATCACAAATAGGTAACAATTCTCCTTACAATATTGCAACACAATTACTAGCGTGCACTCTAATCATTGTGAGCAATAGTTCTGTCAAACAATCCAAACATACTTCTTATTCAAGCCATACTTATAAGTTACTTGTAATTTTAAATACCTCATAACTTTAACACGGGAAAACATTTGGTTAACATTCATCACACTCATACATGTTAGTAAACCGTGTGATAGGATTACACGCCGACACGGCAACAGCCTAACTGACCTCGTATCGATACCAGCGCTATCACTGGTCCAGCGGAACTGATGTTCTACGCTGCCTAGCGAAGCCTTGGGCTTGACACTAGTGATGAACCAACGGAGCTGATACTCTACGCTGCCTAGCGAAGCCTTGGGCTTGACACTAGTAAAACATGACAACAAGTCATACTCACGGTTAAAAAGTGAGGCACACACGTCAGAGGTCCATTCACATCAGGGGGTTTGTTTGTTTGTTTGGCCACAGAACCATGTTCTCCCCTGCGGCCTGAGTAGTCTTGCCGTATGATCCACCCATCAGTCGCAGCTCATAGCGCCCATAAGCCATCACTTTTACCACGCGGTATGGACCACGCATGCTGGAGTCTAATTTCCCAACCATCTGAGAGGCTTTTCCCACAAAGACAAGATCTCCCAACTTAAGACTCCGTTGGCATAATTTTGCCGTTTTCGCTGATTAACCTAATTTAACAGACGTGATTTTACAGTAAAAATGCTGTATTTCTATAAGTTTGAATTCACAGCATGAAAGATCATTTCAATTATGATCTAATAAACGGGTTACTTTTTGATTTTTATTATTTAATTTCTATTAATCGATGTTTAAACGGAAGGCTGTTTCTGAATTTTTGCTGTAAGAGGTTTAGAATATCACATATTTAATTTAAGAATCTTCTTAACGTCTAAACGGTACGAAAAAATTACAATATATTATTATGAAAGTTATCTATAAAATAAACCAATCACTTTTTACCACTTTCATATAAAAATGTTGAGTAAAAAAATATTTAACTTAGTCAAATTGTAGAGAATTTGGGTTAAGTATTGCCTTTGATTTTGGCTACTTAGAACTCTAGTTTTTTAAAACTATAAATTAACTTTTTAACAAAAAAATAAACCACCTTCAAAGTACACTAAAAAGTATAAAATAACTCTTATCTGACACTGTTTTGAAGTGAGCGAAATCGCATGACGTGTTCTATAGAAAACATTTCGCTTATTTACATATTTTTTTGTTAAAAAGTTAATTTATTTTTGAATTTTTAGTTTCATTATATACTGAATACATACGTGTAACCTTTTCGGCCTGATGTTTTGTTGTGTGATTGCGTAAACAATGCATATTTAGGCGATAGCAGCAATCGCGGCTGATTTGCTGTAATTTTTTTAATAGTTCCGTTGTCTATCTCCGAAACTCATCATCAGATCTATATGAAATTATTATATTAATATATGGGACCATTCTGGAATATACCCCTTTCGATCAAAAAAAGAATTTTGCAAATCCGTCTATATATGACGGAGTTATGCCCGAACATACATAATAAAAAAAAAAAAAAAAAAAAATATAAACATCCGAATTGAGAAGTCGGTTAAAAATAACATAAATAAATTTCAGCTCAAAATCAAACAAATTCCCGAAAAAAAAGTTCAAAAAACTAAAAAATTGTGGCTTTAAAAAATCTTTTAAAACTACCTAAATCGCGCAATATAATACTCGACGCAAGCCTTGAGTCAGTAGACCGCGCCGAGCGCTTCCAGAGGGTGGACGTATCGCTCTGCTCTGCGCACCGAGTTGACACTCTACGTACGACGCGACGAGTCGACGCCCTCAGTTACAGACGAAAATAGTGCGACCGTGAGTTCTTGATTCTTTGGTAATTAATGTTATTTATTATTAGGTTAGGTTAGGTTAGGTTAGATTCGCGGACTTATGCTTCGGCGCCCCCGTATATCCAGCCGGCAGCGACAGGTAGGAACGCCGTGGGGTTTTAGTCAGTAGGAGTCTGACATAACCCGGCCGCTCCCCCCGGAGTGCCCGGGTATCCATGAGGATTTCCCCACGAAAAAAAAAAAAAAAAGGTTAGGTTCCCCCCCCACGTGTTGCCACCTTGTCGTGGTGGGGGGGCTTACGTGTTTCAATGATCCTCGTGGCTATACCGGCAGGGCTACCCATACCGGGAGGCACGGGGTGAGGGATCAGACGAAGAGAAACACATTCCCTTCCTTTTCCTTTCCCTCGTTCCTTTTCCCATCCTCAAAGGGCGGGACTGCTCCCGGTACTCTTGGGATGGGGGGGTATTTTGAGCTTAGGTTATGTAGTTTAGGGTGGGGGGTATTTTGTGCTTAGGTGTCGTAGTTTAGGGTGGGGGGGTATTTTGTGCTTAGGTAATGCTAGAGGGACCACACCCTTGGAGCAAAAAAGGACAAAGCTGTGGATCAGCCTAAAATGGCAAGTTGTAAAAAGAACGTACTACCCCAGGAGGGTACCAGTCGCTCCGCGACTGGAGAATCCCTCCCGGCGTTAGCTTCGGCTGACGTCGGCAGATGTCCCACGTATTCTGGGGGGGACAGCAACCGCCTTACGTCTTCGGACGCATCTATACCACAAGGCCAAAGTGGCCACCATTCTGCGCATGTTGAGTCCGACTTTAATGATTCTATGTTAGCGGAATCGAGATCACTGCGTAAGCCCGAAAGCGCCACCGGCAGCAAGCAGGAGGAAGAGGTAGACTTCATGTCGGAGTCTGATGATATGAGTGTATCGAGTGCTAGTAGCACACGGCCGAATAAGCTCTGGCGGAAGCGCAGACTCGAAAACCTGGTGCGGGTGTCGCGCCCGGTAAAGCGGGCGGAGATCAGGGTTGCCGAGCTGGATGACTCGGTAACTGAGGCGGAGGTCATAAGTGCCGTCGCTAATATAGGAGGGTGCCCCGCCGACCAAGTCAAGGCCGGCGTTATCAGCGCCCGTGGCTCCTTGTGGCTGAGCTGCCCGGTGGAGGCCGCCAAAAAACTGGTCGACGCTGGTCGCCTTAGAGTGGGTTGGGTGTCGGCGCGTGTAGCACTGCTGGACTTCCGACCCCTCAGGTGCTTCAGGTGCCTGGAGGTTGGCCACGTCGCCAGCAAATGTGCGGCCGAAGTGGACCGCAGCAGCTTATGTTTCCGCTGCGGGAAGCCGGAACACCGGGCACGCGAGTGCCAGTCGGCGCCGAACTGCCCCATCTGTGCAGCTGTAGGCAGGCCGGCGGAGCACGCCCTCGGTGGGTCGCCTGGGTGCCCAAGCGGCACCAATAGCAAAAGGAAGGCTAAGGGTCCCAAAGCCCCTAAGCCAACCAAGCGCCCAAGTGGTGCCGAGGAGGAGCCCATGGACACGGCCAATAAATGACACCGTGGTCCATACTGCAGGCGAACATCAACCACTCCGCCAGGGCACAGGACCTGCTGGTCCAGACCATGGCGGAGTGGGAGATCAAAATAGCCGTGGTCGCCGAGCCTTACTTTGTTCCCACCTGGGATGACTGGGTTGGGGACCGTGAGGACTCGGTGGCCATCGTCGCCCAGATGGCCGCCGGTGCCCCACCCTTCGCAGGTGTTGTGAAAAGTCGGGGCCACGTGATGGCTATCGTGGGCGACGTTGCAGTAGTGGGGGTTTACTTTCCTACCAGCCGGAGCCTCGCCGAATTCGAGCAGATGCTCGTTGAGGTTGGGGCTCTGGTCGGGCAAGTAAGCCCCCACCCCGTGCTAGTTGCTGGGGATTTCAACGCCAAATCCACGGCGTGGGGATCCCCGGTGACGGACGCACGGGGGGAGGTGCTCGAAGAGTGGGCTGCAGCCACGGGCCTGGCCATACTCAATGTGGGGTCGGAGCACACGTGCGTGCGGTGACAGGGTGGGTCGATCGTGGACATAACGTTTGCGTCGGCCCCCCTTGCGCGCCGTATTCAGGGCTGGAGGGTGGTGGATGCGGAGACGTTGTCGGATCACCGTTACATCCGATTCGATATCTCCGCACTCACCACCGCCTCGCCGATGCACGCCCGATCCCCTCGTATTGGGGATGGCCCCAGATGGGTGCTGGGCCGACTGGACAGGGAGCGGGCTGGAGAACAGGCCATTGTGGAGGCCTGGGTGTCGGGTCCCGACATCATTCCCGACGTGGACGAGGAGGCGGAGCTCCTTGGCAGTTCGCTGGCTCGCATTTGCGATGCGGCGATGCCGCTAAAGTCAAAGAAGACCGCCCCGGGCCCGGATGGTGTGCCGGGAACCGCCCTGGCGATCGCACTGGAGGAGATTGGTGAGAGGGTGAGGTCCCTGTTCTCAGCGTGCCTGGCGCAGGGCCGATTTCCCCAGCGGTGGAAAACGGGCAAGCTCGTCCTTCTACAGAAGGGCGGTCGCCCGGCCGGACAGCCGTCGTCGTATCGTCCGATCGTGCTGCTCGACGAGGTGAGCAAGTTATTCGAGCGTGTGCTCGCTGCTCGCCTCGTCGAGAGTATGGATCCGGACGTCGATGACGCGCAGTTCGGTTTCCGCCGGGGTCGATCGACCCTGGATGCCGTCGCGCGGGTCAGGGACCTCGCCGAGGAGGCCGTCTCCCGGGGTGGCGTGTTATTTGCGGTGTCTCTAGACATCCGCAATGCATTTAACACGCTGCCCTGGGAGACCGTGAGAGCGGCGCTGCGGTATCATCGGGTACCGCAGTACCTTCAGAGGGTCGTGGCCGACTACTTCGCCGGGAGGGAAGTAGTGTTCCCGACGAAGTACGGTTCCGGGAGGAGGGAGATGTCTTGCGGTGTTCCACAGGGATCGGTCTTGGGACCGCTCCTGTGGAACATCGGCTACGACTGGGTGCTGCGGGGGGCTATGTTGCGGGGGGTCGATGTAACTTGTTACGCCGATGACACCCTCGTGACGGCCCGCGGCAGCACCTTGCGAGAGGCATCCATACTCGCCACGGCGGGCGTGGCCCAGGTGGTGGCCAGGATCCGCGCCCTGGGACTCGAGGTCGCTCTGAACAAGTCGGAGGCCCTCGTGTTCCATGGGCCGCGGAACAGGCCGCCCCCTGGAGCTACAATAATGGTGGGAGGAACCTCCATCGCCGTCGGGACGACGATGAAGTATCTCGGACTCGTCTTAGATGGCCGATGGAGGTTCGAAGAGCACTTCCGGCTGCTGGCCCCAAAATTGGTGGCAGTGGCCGGAGCTCTGGGGCGTATCCTCCCCAACTTGGGAGGCCCCGGAGGCACTTGCCGACGCTTGTACAACGGTGTGGTACGCTCCATGGCACTCTACGGGGCGCCAATATGGGCAGACGCCATGAGCGCCCGTAACCTGGCTGCGCTGCGACGTCCGCAGCGCGCCATGGCGCTCAGGGTGGCCCGGGCGTACCGCACCGTGTCGTGCGTCGGCGCGTGTGTGCTTGCCGGTACGCCGCCGTGGGACCTCGAAGCCGAGGTGCTCGCGGCGGTGTATCGGCGAAAGAAGGCGGAGGTGGTCGATGGTGGCCGCCCCCACCCGCTGGAAATCCGGCGTTGGAGGGAGGACGCTCATGAGGTCCTTCCACCTGACACAGGTACTCACCGGGCATGGTTGCTTCGGTTGCACGACGATGCGCAGCGGTGCGTTGAGGTGCACGGCGGTGCGCTACGGTGCACGGCGGTGCGCTTGGGTGCACGACGGTGCGGCGCGGTGCAGGGCGGTGCACTAGGGTGCACGAAGGTGCGCGGCGGTGCGTCACGATGCTCAGCGGTGCGCGGTGCGTTACGGTGCTCCACGGTGCACCAGGGTGCACGGCGGTGCGTTACGGTGCACGACGGTGCGCGGCGGTGCGTTACGGTGCACGGCGGTGCGCGGTGCGTTACGGTGCTCCACGGTGCACCACGGTGCAGGGCGGTGCACTAGGGTGCACGACGGTGCGCGGCGGTGCGTTACGGTGCGCGGCGGTGCGCGGCGGTGCGTTACGGTGCACGGCGGTGCACTAGGGTGCGCGACGGTGCTCTACGGTGCAGATGGCAGCGTGCGCTCTCTACCACGGCTCAATGGAGACTGTTGGGTTAGGTTAGGTTAGGTTAGGTTAGGTTAGGTTAGGTTAGGTTAGGTTATCGCCAACGCATTCAACTCCCTCCCCTGGAGCTGCATACTGGAGGCGCTCCGGTATCATGGAGTGCCCCTGTACCTGCGCCGAGTTATCGGGGCTTACCTGTCCGAAAGGTCGGTGGTCTACCCCGGCCGAGAGGGCTGGGGCCGACGGGAAATGTCGTGCGGTGTTCCGCAGGGTTCGGTTCTGGGTCCGCTCCTGTGGAACATCGGGTACGACTGGGTGCTGCGGGTACCGTGTATACGGGGTGTCGACGTAACGTGTTACGCCGACGATACCCTGGTCACCGCCCGCGGCACGAGGTATAGTACAGCCGCCTACCGCGCCACCGCTGGAGTGGCGCAATTTGTGGGCCGGATACGACGATTGGGCTTGGAGGTGGCCCTTAACAAGTCTGAGGCTCTGTGTTTTCACGGGCCTCGACACGCGCCACCTCGGGATGCCCATATCGTCGTGAGTGGAGTCCGCATAGACGTCGGGTTGACGATGAGATACTTAGGTCTCGTCCTCGACGGTCGGTGGGATTTCACAGCCCACTTCGGACGCCTGGTGCCAAGGGTGATGGGTGCGGCGGCTGCTCTCGGGCGGCTGCTGCCGAACACTGGCGAGCCGGGCGCCCTTTGTAGGCGGCTGTACCTGGGGATCGTGCGATCAATGGTGACGTACGGAGCTCCCGTATGGGCGGAGGCCCTGAATCGCCGCAATATCGCCGTCCTGCGGAGACCGCAGAGGGTGGTGGCGATCAGGGCAATACGGGGATATCGCACGATCTCCTGCGAAGCGGCGTGTGTGCTGGCCGGTTCCTTGCCATGGGACCTTGAGGCGAGAGCCCTCGCGTCAGTTTATTTCTGGCGCGAGGAGGCGCTGGCCCAGGGCGAGACGCCGGCACCACGCGAGGTGGAGGGGCGTAGGGCGCAGTTGCGCTCGCTTGCCATCCAGGAGTGGAAGTCAAGGCTGGAGCACCCTAGTGCGGGTCTTAGGACCATCGAGGCCATCCGTCCAGTGATGGATGAGTGGCTAGAGCGGAGGCACGGCACGTTGACCTTCCGGTTGACGCAGATCCTCTCGGGACACGGTTGTTTCGGGAGGTATCTGTGTCGGATTGCCGGGAGGGAGCCGACCGCCGAGTGCCACCACTGTGACGGGTGCCTCGAGGAGGAGGCACAGCATACGCTGGAGGTGTGCCCAGCCTGGGCAAGCGAGCGCAGCGAGCTCTGCGCTGAAGTGGGGACAGATCTCTCGCTGCCGAGCGTGGTTCGCGCTGTGGTTGACAGCGAGAGATCGTGGGACGCACTCCACTCCTTTTGCGAGCGAGTTATGCTCGCAAAGGAGGCGGCGGAACGTGACAGGGAGGACACTACCACCCTGGCTATCCGCCGCAGGAGAACCGGGCGTCGGAGGGCGGCTTTTTTAAGCCACCTTCCCCCCAACATGAGCCCAAGGGTGACGGACTCGGGGGAGTCTGCCGCCCATCAACATCGGGCCCGAGTAGTGGAGCGTGTGTTCCCGCACGCTACTCAGGAGGAGACGGCGGAGACAAGAGCTCCGGTCTCTGCCGTCGACGAAGAGGAGGCCTCCGATCAGGCCGTCGCTGCTGGATACGCGGATGAATGCTTCGGCGCCCCCGTATATCCAGCCGGCAGCGACAGGTAGGAACGCCGTGGGGTTTTAGTCAGTAGGAGTCTGACATAACCCGGCCGCTCCCCCCGGAGTGCCCGGGTATCCATGAGGATTTCCCCACGTAAAAAAAAAAAAAAAAAAAAAAAAGGTTCCCCCCTGACGTGTTGCCACCTTGACGTGGTGGGGGGGCTTGCGTGTCCCAAGGATCCTCGTGGCTATACCGGCAGGGTTACCCATACCGGGAGGCACGGGGTGAGGGATCTGACGAAGAGCAACACTTCCTTTCCCTTTCATTAACTGTGTCTATTTAATGTAACTATGGAGAAAATAAATTATTATTATTATTATTATTATTCCTTCCCCTCTCTCCCCCCTTCCTATTCTACCCTACCTTTCCTCCCTTTCACATCCTTTTCCAATTTCCGACGTGGAGGGAGCGGCGGTCACGGAGTGCATTCACACTGCCTCCGTAAACGGCCTTTTTCAAGGCCCCGCCGGTCAACCCGTAACCGCAACGATGGCAGGAGGCCTACGCGAACGGGGGGCCTTACCTTCAGTGGTTGGGCCTACGAGGTAGTGATCCTCTTTAAAAAACACCCGAATCCCAAGCGGCGCCGCACCGCGCGGGGATGGATGGTCGGACGGATTTCCGGCCATTAGTGCGTGTCCCCATACTGGCACCTGTCGCCACCAGTGTGGGTTATCCCTTAGACTTACCCGGGTACAGGGGTCTCTGCCCGGGCGGACGCTTATTTCCCCCATAATCGTGGGATTTGAAATGGATATTGAAAACAAAAACAAAAACAAGGAAGAGGACGAAGTTAAGAAGACGGAAGGTGACATTTTGATGGAAGAAGTTGAAGGAGGAGTAGGAGTGGGAGTGGAAGTGGCGGGAGCACCCTTACGAGAACTTCGCGTCTCGTTGACGCGCTTGTCCCGCTTGTCGGAGTCCGACTCGGACAGCACCGTGTGCAGCTTAGTCACGGTTGCGTCGGCCGAGTCCTCCGACAATGAAAGCGATAGGCGGCCCCTTAAAAGGCCCGCCGAAGAAGGGGAAGACATATTGGAGCTGACAAAAGGGGCAGCTCATAAACAAAAGAGACGTAGCCGCCCGCCCACTACGAGGGAGTATCTGGGACTGGCAAATGCCAAGGCGCAGCTCAACGCTGCTAGGGCTGAAGAACTGCACCTTAAGGCTGATGAGGAAATTGTTAAAATGGCGAGGGCGTTACGTGACGCCAAGCACGCCTGCGGTCGCGGCCTTAACGCGCCAACTGTAGGAGAGGACAGAGCGCAGACCATGTCTGCGCTGAACAATTTGGTTAAAGACGCCGCAAGTACGGTAATAAAAATTGCTACGAAGTCCAAACACATGAAGGGGACTTGGATGAAGTACCTCAAGGATGCAGCGGGTACGATCATAGAAGCCGCTGCAGGTATGAGCGCCCGCACCGTATCGGAGGAGGTGGTCAAGCTTGAAGCGGCGAACCAGCTGCTCTCCGCCCAGCTGGCGGAGCTTCGTCGGGAAGTGACCGAGCTGCGTAGCCAGCCGGCAGCAGTGTCGGTCGGCCCCGACCTTAAGAAGATGTTTGCGGAGGCCTCGCGTGCCAGCATCGCTCAGTTCAGCGCGATGCTGAACGCGAGGTTTGACGATATCCGGGACCGCCTCCTCCCGGAACCAAGATTGAGGCCGCCACTCACGGCAGAAAGTAAAAAGGCAGTAGCCGTTGCGGCTGCCACGCAAGAGCCGCAGCCTTCGGGCTTCGGCATCACTGCCGGCCTACATAGGACTGAAGAGCCGCCAGCAATCCCCCCTACCGACAAGCCCCCAAAGGGTAAGGGGCGGGGGAAAAAGTCAATGGCGGCATTAGAGAGAGAGGAGTCACAAAAGCTCCGGTCCTCAACTTCAGCTACCGCAGCGCCTACTCCACTCAGGGTTGGGTGGAGTGAGATGACTGCTCGGGGAGTAAAGAAGACCCCGGCGGAAGGCTCGGCTGAAATCCCGGCCAAAGGTCCGGCGAAGCGCAAAACTAAAGGTCCGGCCAATTATACGACGGAGCCGACAAAAAACATGGCTCCGAAGCAGAAGAGAAAGAAGGAACCAGCGGCGAGACTCCGTCCTCCGCGAACGGCTGCAGTGGTCATAACCCTGCAGCCGGCCGCTGTTGAAAAGGGGGCCACATATGGCTCCATAATTACCGAGGCTCGGAACCAAATTGATTATCCGAGTCTCGGTATAGAAGAGATGAGGGCAAGGACGACCGCGACCGGCGCCCGCATGATGGAGATCATCGGGGAAGCGGGCGTCGAAAAGGCAGACGCCTTGGCTGCCAAACTTAGGCAGGTAATAGGCCCGGATGTGGCCCGGATTACCCGCCCGATGAAGAGAGTTGAGGTGCGAGTCTCGGGCCTCGATGACTCAAACACCGCGGCGGAGGTCATAGCGGCTGTCGCTACTTTAGGAGGGTGCGCCACAGATAACGTAAGGGCCGGCAAAATCAATGGTGGCTCAATTTTTCTCAGCTGCCCGGTGGCGGCCGCCAAATCCGTGGTCGACGCTGGCCGACTCAGGGTGGGATGGGTGTCAGCACGCGTTACGCTGCTCGACCCCAGGCCCATGCGGTGTTTCAGATGCCTCGAGGTTGGCCACGTCGGCTGCAAATGCGCGTCTGAGGTGGACCGCAGTGGTATTTGCTACCGGAGACGGGCGCCCGGCCGGGCAGCCGTCGGCGTATCGCCCGATCGTGCTGCTCGACGAGGTGAGCAAACTCTTCGAGCGTGTGCTCGCTGCTCGCCTCGTCGAGTGTATGGATCCGGGCCTTGCCGACGTGCAGTTCGGCTTCCGCCGCGGCCGGTCCACTCTGGACGCGATAGCGCGGGTGCGGGATCTCGCCGATGAGGCGACCTCCCAGGGTTGCGTGTTGTTCGCGGTGTCTCTCGACATCCGCAACGCGTTTAACACGCTGCCCTGGGAAACGGTGTTATGGGGACTGCGGTACCACGGGGTGCCGCAGTATCTCCAAAAGGTGGTGGCCGACTACTTCGTTGGGAGAGCTGTCATCTTCCCGACAAGGAGCGGCTCTGGGAGGAGAGAGATGGCGTGCGGTGTTCCACAGGGATCGGTTCTGGGTCCGCTCCTGTGGAACATCGGATACGACTGGGTGCTACGCGGGGCCATGTTGCGGGGGGTTGACGTCACCTGTTACGCCGACGATACCCTCGTGACGGCCCGCGGCAGCACCTATCGAGAGGCGTCCATCCTCGCCACGGCGGGGGTGGCTCAAGTAGTGGGTCGGATTCGCGCCCTGGGGCTCGAAGTGGCCCTTGACAAGTCGGAGGCCCTGGTTTTCCACAGGCCCCGACATGGGCCACCGCCTGGAGCCGCTATAATGGTGGGAGGAACCTCCATCGCCGTTGGGTCGACGATGAAGTACCTGGGACTCGTCCTCGACGGTCGGTGGAGGTTCGAAGAACACTTTCGGCGGCTGGCCCCGAAGTTGCTGGCCACTGCTGGGGCCCTGGGGCGGATCCTGCCCAACGTGGGTGGGCCGAGACGGTCTTGCCGACGCCTTTATACTGGTGTGGTGCGCTCCATGGCGCTCTACGGGGCGCCAATATGGGCAGACGCCATGAGCGCCCGAAACCTGGCGGCGCTGCGACGTCCGCAGCGCGCTATGGCGCTCAGGGTGGTCCGGGCGTACCGCACCGTATCATGCGTCGGCGCGTGTGTGCTCGCCGGTACGCCGCCGTGGGACCTCGAAGCCGAGGTACTCGCCGCGGTGTACCGGCGAACTAGGGAGGAGATCCGAAGCGGGGGCCGTCCGCACCCGCGGGAGATCGCCAGTTGGAGAGAGGACGCGCGTGGCGTTCTCCTCCGGAGATGGACGGCCCGCCTCGAGAACCCCGTGGTGAGCCGTGAGGTGGTGGCCGCCGTTCGGCCCATTCTTCAAACATGGCTCGAACTCGTGGGTCGCCTGGGTGCCCAAGCGGCACCAGTAGCAAAAGGAAGGCTAAGGGTCCCAAAGCCCCCAAGCCGACCAAGCACCCAAGTGGTGCCGAGGAGGAGCCTATGGACACGGCCAATAAATGACACCGTGGCCCATACTGCAGGCGAACATCAACCACTCCGCCAGGGCTCAGGACCTGCTGGCCCAGACAATGGCGGAGTGGGAGATCAAAATAGCCGTGGTCGCCGAGCCTTACTTTGTTCCCACCCGGGATGACTGGGTTGGGGACCGTGAGGACTCGGTGGCCATCGTCGCCTAGATGTCCGCCGGTGCCCCACCCTTTGCAGGTGTTGTGAAGGGTCGGGGCCACGTGATGGCTATCGTGGGCGACGTTGCAGTAGTGGGGATTTACTTTCCTCCCAGCCGGAGCCTCGCCGAATTCGAGCAGATGCTCGTTGAGGTCGGGGCTCTGGTCGGGCAAGTAGGCCCTCACCCCGTGTTAGTTGCTGGTGATTTCAACGCCAAATCCACGGCGTGGGGATCCCCGGTGACGGACGCACGGGGGGAGGTGCTCGAAGAGTGGGCTGCAGCCACGGGCCTGGCCATAATCAATGTGGGGTCGGAGCACACGTGCGTGCGGCGACAGGGTGGGTCGATCGTGGACATAACGTTCGCGTCGGCTCCCCTTGCGCGCCGTATTCAGGGTTGGAGGGTGGTGGATGCGGAGACGTTGTCGGATCACCGTTACATCCGATTCGATATCTCCGCACTCACCACCGCCTCGCCGATGCACGCCCGATCCCCTCGTGCCGGGGATGGCCCCAGATGGGTGCTGGGTCGCCTAGACAGGGAGCGGGCTGGGGAGCAGGCAATTGTCGAGGCCTGGGTGTTGGGTCCTGACATCGCCGAGGAGGCCGTCTCCCGGGGTGGCGTGTTATTTGCGGTGTCTCTAGACATCCGCAATGCATTTAACACGCTGCCCTGGGAGACCGTGAGAGCGGCGCTGCGGTATCATCGGGTACCGCAGTACCTTCAGAGGGTCGTGGCCGACTACTTCGCCGGGAGAGAAGTCGTGTTCCCGACGAAGTACGGCTCCGGGAGGAGGGAGATGTCTTGCGGTGTTCCACAGGGATCGGTCTTGGGACCGCTCCTGTGGAACATCGGCTACGACTGGGTGCTGCGGGGGGCTATGTTGCGGGGGGTCGATGTAACTTGTTACGCCGACGACACCCTCGTGACGGCCCGCGGCAGCACCTTGCGAGAGGCATCCATCCTCGCCACGGCGGGCGTGGCCCAGGTGGTGGCCAGGATCCGCGCCCTGGGACTCGAGGTCGCTCTGAACAAGTCGGAGGCCCTCGTGTTCCATGGGCCGCGGAACAGGCCGCCCCCTGGAGTTGTGGGGACTTGTCGCTGCCGGCCGTGGTTTCGGCCATGGTCGAGAGCGACGAGTCGTGGGAGGCGGTCGCCTCCTTCTGCAACGAGGTGATGTTGCAGAAGGAGGCGGCGGAGCGGGAGCGAGAAGACGCTGTCGACTCGCTCCCGATCCGTCGCCGGCGCTGGGGCAGGCGGCGACGGGCCTTCGCGGCCCGGATGCCGCCGCCCTAGGGGACCTGTGGGCGGTAGATCGGGGGATCTGCTGTCCACACTAGAGGTCCCGTGCTGGAGATGCCCTACGTGTTCTGTGGGCATCTCAGCGGAGGGGGGCGGGGCTTGTTCGGTTATTTTGTCTGAACAAGCCCTGCCCCGACGAGGAGGGCTCCCCACTTTAAGGGGAGCGACACCACGGCGGGGCACGCGGTTGCAGACCTTTGCGGTTCCCGTAGCCCCGCTATTGGTGAGAGGAGGAACACCCCAGGGTTTTAGTCAGTAGGAGTCTGACATAACCCGGTCGCCTCCCCCGAGGCTGCCGGGTATCCATGTAGGATTTCCCTGGGTCAAAAAAAAAAAAAAAAAAAAAAAAGGTTAGGTTAGGTTAGGTTCACCAGTAGCAAAAGGAAGGCTAAGGGTCCCAAAGCCCCCAAGCCGACCAAGCACCCAAGTGGTGCCGAGGAGGAGCCTATGGACACGGCCAATAAATGACGCCGTGTCCCATACTGCAGGCGAACATCAACCACTCCGCCAGGGCTCAGGACCTGCTGGTCCAGACCATGGCGGAGTGGGAGATCAAAATAGCCGTGGTCGCCGAGCCTTACTTTGTTCCCACCCGGGATGACTGGGTTGGGGACCGTGAGGACTCGGTGGCCATCGTCGCCCAGATGTCCGCCGGTGCCCCACCCTTTGCAGGTATTGTGAAGGGTCGGGGCCACGTGATGGCTATCGTGGGCGACGTTGCAGTAGTGGGGATTTACTTTCCTCCCAGCCGGAGCCTCGCCGAATTCGAGCAGATATAAATGTTCAACGCCTTTCTGCAGATGTTCGCAGTGTGGGCATTGAACGTTAGCTTATTGTCAATTGTGAGCCCCAAGATTTTGATCTCGTCAGACATGCCGATGTCGACCCCGCCCATATGCAGGAGTGGCGTGTCAAATTTAAGCTTCCTGGTGATCACCATTGCTTTTGTTTTATGTGGCGCAAACTTAAGCTTATTTTTGACACCCCACTCCCGGACATACTCGAGGGCGGCATCGGCCTGTCTCTGTACCTCCAGCGTCGTGTCGGCGGCAAAAACCAGGACCACATCGTCAGCAAAAGCCTGACAGTAGTCGCCCCGGCGTTCTAGGCCTCTCAGCAATGGGTCGAGAAGAAGGTTCCAGAGGATGGGTCCGCCGATAGAGCCTTGTACGCAACCTTTATTGGTACTTTTGGCGTACTCTTCACCGGCGTACCTCACCCTCACTTTTCGGTCCCGAAGGTAGCTGTCCAGGACTCTCCTCAGATTCACCGGACAATGTTCCTCAGCCAGTCGGACTCGAATCGCAGGCCACCAGGCGCTGTCGAAGGCTCCCTCTATATCCAATGATACCATGGTAATCAGCTTCTTATCCGCTAGATTACCACGTATACATTTCATCAGATCATAGAGGGAGTCCTCAGTGCTCTTCTGGGGCATGAATCCATACTGGCGAGTACTCATCCGGGGAATCAGGTGCCATTGCAACCTTCGGACCATCATCTTCTCGAAGACCTTTCCCATCACTGATAGAAGGCCTATGGGCCGGTGCGATTTGGGTTGACTGTAGTCCTCCTTGCCCGGTTTCCGCAGGACGACTACTGTGGCCTCTTTCCAGGCTTTTGGGAAACAGGACAATTCTAGGCACTTATTGAACAGGGCTAGGTGGAGTTCGGGGTCCTTTGCGATGACCTGGCTGCAGATATCGGCGGTGAGACCATCCGCCCCGGGGGCCTTTTTGGGGTTGAAACTTTCCACGGCGGATTTCAGCTCTTGTAACGTAAATGGTGGGTCATGTTGTTCATCATGAGCCCAGCCATTTACGAGCTCGGCTGAGGCTCTTATTGCTGTCATCTTCCCGACAAGGAGCGGCTCTGGGAGGAGAGAGATGGCGTGCGGTGTTCCACAGGGATCGGTTCTGGGTCCGCTCCTGTGGAACATCGGATACGACTGGGTGCTACGCGATATGGGCAGACGCCATGAGCGCCCGAAACCTGGCTGCGCTGCGACGTCCGCAGCGCGCTATGGCGCTTAGGGTGGTCCGAGCGTACCGCACCGTGTCGTGCGTCGGCGCGTGTGTGCTCGCCGGTACGCCGCCGTGGGACCTCGAAGCCGAGGTACTCGCCGCGGTGTACCGGCGAACTAGAGAGGAGATCCGAGGCGGGGGCCGTCCGCACCCGCGGGAGATCGCCAGTTGGAGAGAGGACGCGCGTGGCATTCTCCTCCGGAGATGGACGGCCCGCCTCGAGAACCCCGTGGTGAGCCGTGAGGTGGTGGCCGCCGTTCGGCCCATTCTTCAAACATGGCTCGAACGGGGGCACGGGGCTCTCTCCTTCCACCTGACGCAGATGATCACCGGGCACGGCTGCTTCGGTCGATATCTGTGTCGGGTGGTGGGCAGAGAGCCCACGGAGATGTGCCACCACTGTGTGGCTGGTGTCGCGGACACGGCGCAACACACGCGCGAGGAGTGCCCCGCTTGGGCGATCCCTCGCGCCGCCTTGTCCGCGACAGTTGGAGGTGACCTCTCGCTGCCGGCCCTTTTAAGGGCCATGGTCAGTAGCGAGGAGGCGTGGAGGGCGGCCGCGACCTTCTGTGACGACGTAATGTCACGGAAGGAGGCGGCGGAAAGGGAGCGAGAGGACGATGCTAACTCGCTCCCCATTCGCCGCCGCAGACGCGGTGGGCGGCGTCGGGCCTTTGCGGCCCGGTTGCCGCCCTAACGCCGGGGACCGTGGGTGGTTGATCGGGGGGTCACCACCTGCACAAAGGTCCCATGCTGGAGACGCCCAAGTGTTCCTGGGCGCCTCCAGCGGAAGGAGCGAGGCGGGGCTAAGTTAAAAATTAAACTTAGCCCCGCCCCGCCGAGAAGGGCTCAAACGAGCGACGCCGGCGGGGCAGGCGGTTGAGAGCTTTGTGTCCCGCAGCCCCGCACCAAACGGCGAGAGAAGGAACACCCCAGGGGTTTAGTCAGTAAGAGTCTGACATAACCCGGTCGCCTCCCCCGAGGCTGCCGGGTATCCATGCAGGATTCCCCTGGGTTACCAAAAAAAAAAAAAAAAAAAAAAAAAAAAGGTTCCCCCCCTCGTGTTGCCACCTTGTCGTGGTGGGGGGGCTTGCGTGTCCCAAGGATCCCCGTGGCTATACCGGCAGGGCCACCCATACCGGGAGGCACGGGGGGAGGGGCCTGACTAAGAGCAACACAGTGGAGGAGACGTCTCCGGATGTCTGGCGGAGTCTTTTAGATTGCCGCGTGAGGCGATGGGTCTGCCGGTTTCTTCTGGCAGACAGGCTTCGGCCACCGTCGGCTCAACCCGTAATCCTGGATTGACAGGACCGGGGGTTCTTCGGAACCGCGGGGAAGAAAACCCCTTAAAAAATTACCCAAATCCTAAGCTCTGGCGCCTGGCGATGGGATGTATGGCTGGGGGGAACCCAGTCCCAAGGGCGTCGTTCGAGGGACCTCACCCTCCAAAAAAGGACAACATGAGTAGCGCGAACAGAAAAACATCTACCCAGGAGGGTCCCAACCAACTGGTTGGGGAATCCCTTGGTGCCTCGGCACTCAGCCCCATCGTATCTGGGGGGGCAAACTGTCGCGTTGGTGTAGAAGGTATGACGGAGTGCAGTGTCGTTCTGCAGAGAACGGCAGATGATCTGCTGAAAGGAGAAACTGTAGGAGGAGGGTCCCTTAAGGACAAAAAAAGTGTAAGGCGTGGAGTTACGGATGTTGATATGGAGCCTTCTCCAAGTCCATCCAACTCCACCACCAAAAGAAAGTTTTGGGACAGGGATAGTTCTCGTTCCCGGAGTGGCTCTGGGTTCGACAGCGGATCCAGCGAAGACGGGGCGGGGCCCAAGAAGGTTCCAGCCAACCGGAGGGGTAGAGGCCGCAATTCCGGCACAGGCCTCGTTAGCACGAGGGCCGAACTCATTGCCGCAAAGCGGAGTGAGTCCGAGCTACTTGCTGAGGAGGATGTGGCCAGACTATCGCGTGGGCTCTGCCCTGCTCCGACGTCGAGCTCGAAAGCTATGGAGGGAGCCTTGACGGCTATCGAGTTGGATAAGAGGGCCGTGGATTCCGTGGCAATCATTAAAGAGGTTGCCAGGAAATCCCTAAACCTCAAAGGCATCTTCTCAAAGGGCCTTACGATCGCGGCGAAGACTATCGAGGACACGGTGCGGGATTTACAGTCCCGCACCACTGATGGGGAAACACAGAGGCTGAGTAGGGAGAACGCCAGCCTCAAGTCGGAGCTCGCAGAGATGCGCAAGGAGATTGCCCAATTGCGTTCTGACGTACAGCGGGCTCCGATGGGTTCGGCGGTGCCGCAGCCCTCCCCTGCCCCTGTAGATCAGGAGGAGATGATGCGCCGCTTCATGGTCCAGGTCGGCCCCATGTTGAACGCTCGATTTGATGCGTTGGAGGTGGATGGGAGGCTGCTCCCGGAGTCCCGTACCCGGCCGCCGCTGGCGGCGGATAGGGTGAAGGCACCACCTCCTTTGGCTGGTCGTGAGCGGGTGGCTGCTGCCGATCGTTCGGCTGTTCGGCGAGGGCAGGGGGCTGCTGCGGGTTCTGCGGCTCCTACGCCTATGCCTCACGAGCGTGGGACTGCCCCAGGCCTAGGATCTGCTCCTCGTGGGAAAGTGACCGCTGGTGCTGCGGCTGCTCCGCGCGAGCAAACTGTCGGTTTGGGTACACGGCGTGGTGGTAAGATGAGGCGGGGGAATAAGGCTAGCGCTCCCCCTGCTCAGGAGAGGGCGGTCCCAGAATCGTGCCCTTTGCCGCCGGCCCCTGAAGTCATGGACGCTCCCTGGTCCCTAGTTCCTGGGCGACGTAAAAAAACCGGGCCACCCCAAGCGCAGCCTGTGTCTGCGCCGGGGCGGCCGCGGGAGCAGAAGCCACAGGGTCCGAAGGTTAACATCCCTAGATCGGCTGCTGTTGTTTTTAAGCTGCAGCCGTCTGCTCTGGAGAGGGGTGTGACCTATGAGGCGGCACTAAAAGAGGCGCGACAGAAGGTGGATCCGGCAAGCCTAGGCATCCCCGGCCTCCGCTTTAAAACGTCCGCTACAGGCGCCCGCATGTTTCTCGTGCCGGGCACTAGTAGCGGCGAAAAGGCAGACTCCCTCGCAGCAGCGCTGAGGGGGGCCTTCAAGGAGGAGGACGTCCAGGTGTCCAGGCCAATGAAGTGCGCAGACTTGCGCATATCGGGCCTGGACGACTCTGTGACTGCGGAGGATGTTGTGGCTGCTGTAGCCAGAACAGGTGGATGCCCTGAGGCATCCATCAAGCCTGGCGTGATCCGCAAAGACCACTTGGGTGAGGGCTTTACTGTCGTAAAGTGCCCTCCTGCAGCTGCCCAAAAAATCTTAGCTGAGGAGACCCGTTTGCTCGTCGGTTGGGTATCGGCGCAGGTGAAACTCCTGCAGCCGCGCCCGACGCGCTGCTTTCGGTGCCTGGAAGCCGGGCACGTAAGAGAGCAGTGCAAAGCAGAGGTGGACCGTGGCAGTCAATGCTACCGGTGTGGCCAGCTTGGCCATAAAGCCGGAGGGTGTACTGCCGCTCCATACTGTACGGTGTGCGCGTCTGCAGGAAAGCCTGCTTCCCATAGACTGGGAGGCAAGGCGTGTGTCGCGGCTCGACCGTCGAGCAAAAAAAAGAAGAAGTCGAGGGCTAAAGCAGCCGCGTCGGCCGGCCCACAGCCAAGCACCAGCGCGGCAGCGGGCGAAGTGGTGGTTCCGATGGCAACGGAATAACGCACGCCCTTCGCTTGCTGCAGGCTAATATCAATCACTGTGCCAGAGCTCAGGATTTGTTAGTCCAGAGCATGGCGCAGTGGAGGATACAGCTGGCTGTGGTGCCTGAGCCGTACCTCATCCCTCCCGGTGATGACTGGGTTGGGGACCGAGATGGCCTAGTTGCCCTTGTCCGTCGGGGCGCCGCTGGCTCCCCTCCTTTCGAAAAAGTAGCGAAGGGAAGGGGATGCGTCGCGGCGTTGTTGGGGGAGATAATGACAATAGGAGTCTATTTTTCTCCCAACAGGCCCCTCGCCGAGTTTGAGTCCTTTATGGACGAGGTGGGGGCCCTGATCGGACGGAGCCATCCTCACCCTGTGCTGGTGGTCGGGGATCTCAACGCCAAGTCTGTGGCGTGGGGATCTCCCGCGACCGATGCGAGGGGTGAGTTTTTGGAGGATTGGCTCCTGGCGAATGGCTTATCGGTCCTCAATCGGGGGTCGGTAGACACATGCGTGCGGTATCAGGGCGGATCGATCGTGGACGTATCGTTTGCGACTTCTGCCCTGGCACGCCGGGTCCGAGGCTGGGAAGTACTGGAGGACGTGGAGACATTGTCGGATCACCGATATATTCGGTTCGACGTCTCCACTCTGCTCCAGGGAGTACCGGATAGCCCGATTCGACCCCCGAGTGGGATGAGTCCGCGATGGCGGCTAAAAGCCCTCGACACGGAAGTGGCAAAGGAGGCGGCGATAGTACAGTCCTGGGTGCCCGCGCCCGATGGACCTGTGGTGGTTGAGGACGAAGCGGACTGGTTCCAGGAGGCGATGACGCAAGTGTGTGATGCGTCGATGCCCCGGGCCAGGCTTTGTCCTCCTATAGATCAGGTGTACTGGTGGACCGCGGAGCTCACGCAACTGCGTGAGTCTTGCGTTGAGGTTAGACGCCGGTACACCAGATACCGCAGGAGAAGGCGCAGGGACGAAGCCCAGACGGATGTCCTATACGCCGCCTACAGGGACGAGAAAACGGCGCTGCAGACGGCGATAGCCATCGCCAAAACCCGCGCTTGGGAGGAGTCGTTGGAGGCTCTCAACCGTGATCCGTGGGGAAGGCCCTACAAGGCTGTGAGGGGCAAGCTTCGCCCCTGGGCCCCCCCAATCACTCAGAGTCTCCAGCCGCGACTCCGGGAGGAGGTTGTTTCGGCCCTGTTTCCGCACAGGGAGGAACACCTTCCCCCGGTGATGGTTGCGCGTGATGCAGCGCCCCTACCGGACGTGACTGAGGTGGTCCCGGAGGTATCGCAGCGTGCTGCTCGACGACATTGCCAAACTCTTTGAAAGAGTTGTGGCTAGGCGGATCGTCGAGCACCTGGAGGGTGAGGGTCCGGATCTGGCGGAGAGTCAGTTTGGGTTCCGTAGGGGTCGATCGACCATCGACGCGGTGATGCGGGTTAAGTCCCAAGCGCAGGACGTGGTTGCCCGGGGTGGGGTTGTCTTGGCGGTGTCACTTGACATCGCCAACGCATTCAACTCCCTCCCCTGGAGCTGCATACTGGAGGCGCTCCGGTATCATGGAGTGCCCCTGTACCTGCGCCGGGTTATCGGGGCTTACCTGTCTGAAAGGTCGGTGGTCTACCCCGGCCGAGAGGGCTGGGGCCGACGGGAAATGTCGTGCGGTGTTCCGCAGGGTTCGGTTCTGGGTCCGCTCCTGTGGAACATCGGGTACGACTGGGTGCTGCGGGTACCGTGTATCCGGGGTGTCGACGTAACGTGCTACGCCGACGATACTCTGGTCACCGCCCGCGACACGAGGTATAGTACAGCTGCCTACCGCGCCACCGCTGGAGTGGCGCAATTTGTGGGCCGGATACGACGGTTGGGCTTGGAGGTGGCCCTTAGCAAGTCTGAGGCCCTGTGTTTTCACGGGCCTCGGCACGCGCCACCTCGGGATGCCCATATCGTCGTGAGTGGAGTCCGCATAGACGTCGGGTCGACGATGAGATATCTAGGTCTCGTCCTCGACGGTCGGTGGGATTTCACAGCCCACTTCGGACGCCTGGTGCCAAGGGTGATGGGCGCGGCGGCTGCTCTCGGGCGGCTGCTGCCGAACACTGGCGAGCCGGGCTCCCTTTGTAGGCGGCTGTACCTGGGGATCGTGCGATCAATGGTGACGTACGGAGCTCCCGTATGGGCGGAGGCCCTGAATCGCCGCAATATCGCTGTCCTGCGGAGACCGCAGAGGGTGGTGGCGATCAGGGCAATACGGGGATATCGCACGATCTCCTGCGAAGCGGCGTGTGTGCTGGCCGGTTCCTTGCCATGGGACCTTGAAGCGAGAGCCCTCGCGTCAGTTTATTTCTGGCGCGAGGAGGCGCTGGCCCAGGGCGAGACGCCGGCACCACGCGAGGTGGAGGGGCGCAGGGCGCAGTTGCGCACGCTTGCCATCCAGGAGTGGAAGTCCAGGCTGGAGCACCCTAGTGCGGGTCTTAGGACCATCGAGGCCATCCGTCCAGTGATGGATGAGTGGCTAGAGCGGAGGCACGGCACGTTGACCTTCCGGTTGACGCAGATCCTCTCGGGACACGGTTGTTTCGGGAGGTATCTGTGTCGGATTGCCGGGAGGGAGCCGACCGCCGAGTGCCACCACTGTGACGGGTGCCTCGAGGAGGAGGCACAGCATACGCTGGAGGTGTGCCCAGCCTGGGCAAGCGAGCGCAGCGAGCTCTGCGCCGAAGTGGGGACAGATCTCTCGCTGCCGAGCGTGGTTCGCGCTGTGGTTGACAGCGAGAGATCGTGGGACGCACTCCACTCCTTTTGCGAGCGAGTTATGCTCGCAAAGGAGGCGGCGGAACGTGACAGGGAGGATACTACCACCCTGGCTATCCGCCGCAGGAGAACCGGGCGTCGGAGGGCGGCTTTTTTGAGCCACCTTCCCCCCAACATGGGCCCAAGGGTGGCGGACTCGGGGGAGTCTGCCGCCCATCAACATCGGGCTCGAGTAGTGGAGCGTGTGTTCCCGCACGCTACTCAGGAGGAGACGGCGGAGACAAGAGCTCCGGTCTCTGCCGTCGACGAAGAGGAGGCCTCCGATCAGGCCGTCGCTGCTGGATACGCGGACGAATGCTTCGGCGCCCCCGTATATCCAGCCGGCAGCGACAGGTAGGAACGCCGTGGGGTTTTAGTCAGTAGGAGTCTGACATAACCCGGCCGCTCCCCCCCGGAGTGCCCGGGTATCCATGAGGATTTCCCCACGTAAAAAAAAAAAAAAAAAAAAAAAAAAAAGGTTAGGTTAGGTTAGGTTAGGTTAGGTTAGGTTAGGTTCCCCCCCGACGTGTTGCCACCTTGTCGTGGTGGGGGGGCTTGCGTGTCCCAAGGATCCTCGTGGCTATACCGGCAGGGTTACCCATACCGGGAGGCACGGGGTGAGGGATCTGACGAAGAGCAACACTTCCTTTCCCTTTCATTTCCTTCCCCTCTCTCCCCCTTCCTATTCTACCCTACCTTTCCTCCCTTTCACATCCTTTTCCAATTTCCGACGTGGAGGGAGCGGCGGTCACGGAGTGCATTCACACTGCCTCCGTAAACGGCCTTTTTCAAGGCCCCGCCGGTCAACCCGTAACCGCAACGATGGCAGGAGGCCTACGCGAACGGGGGGCCTTACCTTCATTGGTTGGGCCTGCGAGGTAGAAAACCTCCCTAAAAAGTCACCCGAATCCCAAGCGGCGCCGCACCGCGAGGGGATGGATGGTCGGACGGATTTCCGGCCATTAGTGCGTGTCCCCACACTGGCACCTGTCGCCACCAGTGTGGGTTACCCCATAGACTTGCCCGGGTACAGGGGTCTCTGCCCGGGTTGACTGTTTTTCCCCCATACTCGTGGGTACTAAAATGGAAAATTTCAAAACAAAAACAAATAACGAAGTGAAGGAGAAGATGTTGGAGGAGGAGGTGGATAAGGTGGTAGAGACGTGCGCGCGGGAGCTGCGCGTGAAAATTACGCGGCTGTCTGATACGGACACAGATAGCAGCATGAGCATGGAGTCCGTAGGGACGGAGAGGCGGCGCTCCCCATTCTTAAAGAGGCATGCCTTAGACGAGAATGAAGACGATCACTACGACAGAATGTCGGCGGCCAAAGGCGCGGCACATAAGTCGAAGAGAGGGAGAGGCCGCCCACCGACAACGGGCAGATACGTAGGTCTGGCGGAGGCTAAAGCCATGTTAAACGCCGCCAAAGAAGAGGAGCTGCGCCTTGAGGCGGAGGAGAGGGTGGCTGGCATGGCGAGGAGTCTTCAAGAGACCAGAGCCGCCTGCCTCCACGGCCTAAAGCCACCCATAACCGGAGAAGACACAGAGCAGACTATGTCTGGATTAAATAAAATGGTGAAAGAGGCGACTGACATGATTAAGTATGTGGCCGTCGCGTCGGGTAACTTAAAGGGTACCTACATGAAGTCCCTCAAAGTCGCGGCGGCCACTATTAATGAGGCGACTGCGGGTCTGTGCAACCGCAAAATAACAGAGGAAGTGGCAAGGCTGGAGGCTGCCAACGCAAAACTCTCCAGCCAGTTGGCGGAGCTTCGCGCAGAGGTGGCCGAGGTTCGGCAAAGGCCATCAGTGGCACCTGAGACCAGCATAAAAGAAATGCTGGCGGAAGTCTCGCGCTCCAACATCGTCCAATTTGGGGCGATGTTGAACGCGAGATTTGAAAACATAGAGAGTCGCCTCCTGCCGGAGCCGAGATTAAGGCCGCCACTTGCGGCTGATAAAAGGAGGGAGACTGCGCAACCATCAACCTCGGGGGCGCCTGCTGAGACGGCTGCGCGGCTGCAGCCCACCCCTTCCACTCAGCCCCCAAATGCGGGCAAGGGGAAGGGCAAAGGCAAAGGAAAGAAGTCGGCGGCGGCGTTGGAGGCAGCGGCTGCAGCATTAGTAGTTAGAGAGCCTAGCTCTAGTGCGCCTCCTCACCTACAGTCGGGAAATGCCTGGAGCCAAGCCGGCAAGCGTGGCAAGCAACAAAAGGTTGGGAGTGCTGCCCCCCCTGGCTCCATGGAGAAAAAGAAGAAAAAGAAGAAGGCGCCGGTGAAACTTCGCCCCCCGCGGACAGCAGCGGTGACGCTTACCCTGCTGCCGGGTGCTGCCGAGAAAGGTGCGACCTACAGGTCCATTCTAACCGAGGCTCGGAGTAAGCTGGATTACAACAGCCTCGGTATTAGCGAGATGCGCTGCAGGACGACGGTGACAGGCGCGCGTATGCTGGAAGTGGTTGGTGAGACGGGCGCCAAAAAGGCTGACTCACTGGCTACCGCACTCAGAGACGTCCTGAGTGCGGATTTGGTTCGCGTCACGCGCCCGGTTAAGCGGGCGGAGATCAGGGTCGCTGAGCTGGATGACTCGGTGACAGAGGCAGAGGTAATTAATGCCGTCGCCAATGTAGGAGGGTGCCCCGCCGACCAAGTAAAGGCCGGCGTTATCAGCGCCCGTGGCTCATTATGGCTGAGCTGCCCGGTGGAGGCTGCGAAGAAACTGGTAGACGCTGGTCGCCTTAGAGTGGGTTGGGTGTCGGCGCGTGTAGCGCTGCTGGACTTCCGACCCCTCAGGTGCTTCAGGTGCCTGGAGGCTGGCCACGTCGCCAGCAAATGTGCAGCCGAAGTGGACCGCAGCAGCCTGTGCTACCGCTGCGGGAAGCCGGATCACCGGGCACGCGAGTGCCAGTCGGCGCCTAACTGCCCCATCTGTGCAGCTGCGGGCAAGCCAGCGGAGCACGCCCTCGGTGGGTCGCCTGGGTGCCCAAGCGGCACCAGTAGCAAAAGGAAGGCTAAGGGTCCCAAAGCCCCCAAGCCGACCAAGCACCCAAGTGGTGCCGAGGAGGAGCCTATGGACACGGCCAATAAATGACACAAGGCGGCCTCCTTTGCCAGTTCATCCGCCCTTTCATTGCCATCCAGTCCTGCGTGGGCTTTGATCCAGAACAAAGACACAGCTTTGTTCTGGAGAGATGCAGATTTAATGTTATCTCTTGATTCCACTGCCAGGGGGTGGAGGCAACAGTGGTTCTTCACTGTTTGGAGGGCCGCCATTGAATCGCTGTAGATTCCAAACGTTGATGCCCTCTGCTTGAGGATCTCTCTCGTTGCCCGACATATCGCTAGCAGTTCGGCCTGGTAGACAGTACAATATCTGGATAGGGCAAGCTTGAGGGCCCTGGTTTCCCCTTCGCTATTCCATATGGATAGCGAAGCGCCAACCCGACCCTCAATCTTGCTCCCATCCGTAAAAATGCGTATATCGAATTCGCTGTGAGCGTTAAGCTGCTCCTGGTCTACCAGGCTTTTGAACTCCACTTCGGCATGTTCAGCGGGATGTGGGGCCTCAGTTGCTAAAGCCATTCGTTCAATCTCTCCACCTCCTGGCTCTGCCTGGGAGACTCCCTTCCTGGCCTCGTATAACAAGGCAGCCTCTCGAACTCGGAGGTCGAGAGGGAGGATCCCAGAAAGCGCCAGCGCTGAGTTTAGAGAGACCGTACGATAGGCTTTGCACATTTTTTGTGCTATTCCACGCTGCACGATGCCCAGCTGTTTTCTCACTCCCAGCTTGCTAGCAGCAGGCGCCCAAACGCTTGCGGCGTACAATATAACGGGCTCTACAGTGGCAACGTATATTTGTCGTATAACCTCCGGGTTCAGTCCCCAGCTGACTTTCGCCGCTCTACTTAGCTGCTTATATATCCCTATCGCTTTTCTGCAGACGCTCGATACATGCGCGTTGAAAGTCAGCTTTTCGTCGATGATGACGCCGAGGATCTTCATCTCTTTGGACATGGCAATGCTTATCCCGGCCATGTTCAGTCGTGGGGTGTCGTACTTCAGCTTTCTGGTAACGACCATCGCGCTGGTCTTATGCGGGGCAAATTTAAGCTTATTCTTATTTCCCCACGCTTGAACATGTTCGAGGGCCGCATTGGCATGTCCCTGGATCTCTTGAGCCGTCTCGCCGTCGAACACCAAGACAACATCGTCTGCGAAGGCCTGGCAGTAGGTTCCCATTGCCTCGAGACTCTTCAGAAGTGGATCTAGGAGAAGGTTCCACAGGATCGGACCTCCTATGGAGCCCTGGACGCAACCCTTGCTTGTTTCTTTGCCATGCTCTTCGCCGGCATATCGGACACTGACCTTCCTATCTTTGAGATAGCTGTCCATGACCCGCCTCAAGTTGAGTGGACACTTTTCCTCAGCCAGACGTACTCTTATCGCTGGCCACCAGGCGCTGTCGAAGGCCCCCTCTATATCCAAGGACACTAATGTGATTATCCTTTTACTGGTCAGCTTCTTGCGGATGTGCTGCATTAGGGTATAGAGGGAGTCCTCGGTGCTCTTCTGTGGCATGAAACCGTACTGGCGAGTACTCATCCCTGGTATCAGATGGAATTTGAGACGGGCCACCAGCATCTTCTCATAGATCTTGCCCAATATTGGCAACAGGCCAATTGGCCTGTAGGCTTTGGGAGTGGTGTAATCTCCTTTCCCTGGCTTCCTCAGTACTACTACAGTCGCTTCCTTCCAGACCTCAGGGAAATAGTGCAGTTCAAGGCATTTTTTGATGATGCCAAGAAACAGCTCCGGGTCGTCCTCGATGGCATGGCAGCAAATGTCGGCTGTAAAGCCGTCCGCTCCTGGGGCTTTTTTGGGGTTAAAGGACCCACATGCCTGTTTTAGCTCAGCCAGTGTAAACGGTGGGTCACATGAGTCATCATGGTCCTCAACGTTCACTTTTTCAGCTTCCGCCCTGGTGTGGCAGTGATGAGGGCTGTCATTGTGTTTGACATCTTCTGGGTAAAAAGTCTCCGCTAGTAGCCTTGCTGAGCTCTTAGCATCCAAAGCCACTCCGTCCTTTTCCAGCGGCAGATCTTCTTCCCTGCTTTTTGTCCTTCCTATCACTCTGTAGATCCCCTCCCAGACACCCTCCCTATCCTGTTTGCTGCAGAACTCCTTCCAACTCTCGATCTGAGCCTTCCCCGCCTCCAACTCATATTTTTCTTTCTGTTTCAGGTACTCTTCAACGACCTTCGATCTTCGGACCGGTGCAGCATTCCTTATCCTCCTTCTTTTGGTATTGACTTCCTTCTTCATCTCAGCGAGCTTCTCCGACCACCATGGCAAGGTAAGTTTCTCTTTTGATTTTTTAATTGGAATTGCCAAAATGCATGCTTTATCTATTGCTTTTATGTAATTACTTGTTGCTATTTTAATCTGATCTATATTGTTAATTTTGACTATTTCTATTTTGCTTATTTGGTTTTCCAGCTTGGATTGGCTAAGTTTCTCATGAAACTTAGTCCAATCTGCTTTTTTGGTATTATATTTCCTGGTGGTTCTGGTTATGCTTACCCCTTTTGCTCTCTGTAGCCGGATGCTGAAGACTATTCCATTGTGGTCCGAGCTCGTAAGACTCTCGTCAACCTTCCAGTCATCTACCAAATCCAGGATATCTGTCGAGCACGCTGTTATGTCGACAAAGCTGGTGTAGCGTCGTCCTCCTCTGATTGTGTCGAAGGTCGGAATTTCCCCTTGGTTGAGCACGTTCAAACCCATTTCTCCGAGTGCGCCAAACATGTCCTCTCCCCTATGATCGACCGTCGGGCTTCCCCACCAAGTGTTTTTTGCGTTGGCGTCTCCTCCGATTATCCATGTCCCTGATGCAATCTCTTCTTCGATCTTCTTCAGCTGCTCGAGGTACGCCTCTATGGGGTGGTCTGGCTCAAAGTAGAAGGAGACAAGCGTGATCTCCCAGGCACTGGTTCGGATTCCCACCACAACGATGTTGTTTGTGGTGAGTTTCGGGTACTGTACGACAGTGAGGTCGTTATCGAAAACAGCTATTGCTGCTTTAACAGTCCCATCTCCTATATCAGAGCTCTGGAATACTCGAACGCCCCTGTGACTCCTCATACTTTTAGCCCCACCCACATAGGGCTCTTGGAGAAGCGCTACGGCAACCCCCCGCTTCTCGGCCTCAATCAAAAGCTCGTAAGTTGCTAATTTCTTTCGCTGAAGGTTCGATTGCATCAGTTTGTAGGCAGTTTGTCGGCCTTGGACGCCTTTAGCAATACGCCACGGTTTGGCGGGCTAAGTCGTCCCATTTACGGCGTGTTGGGCAGTCAGTACTAAAGGCGTTGTGGTCCGAGCGTCCCAGCTTTGCATTTACGCAGTTTCTGCAGCTCGGCGGTACTTCTGTGCGCCAGTCTTCGCACTCTGTCCTCATATGGGGACCGCCACAGTGGCTGCACAGGTCCGCCGGCTCTTTGCAGAAGCGTCTGCCATGGCCGTATCCCAAACAGCGTGTGCACTGCACCAAAGGGGATTGATCTTCGATTTTGACACGCTGAAGGTCGATGTGGACCGTTTTCATTTGCACTGCCCTTTTGTGGATGGCTGGGGAGACGCTGACCACAATGTGTCCCTCGTGGGGGTTTCTTGCTCGTCGTCTGTACTTGATTTCGACCCTTGTTTCCATTTCGCCGAGGCCCTGAAAGAGGCTCCGGTTTTGGTTTTTGAGGGCCTTCAAGACATCCTCGTCAGTGTTGACTACGAGCACGTCCCTCAGGATAAGCAGTGGATCCTTGTTTTGAACCTCCTCAACAGTGAGGTCCACAGCTTTCTTCCCAAGCCTGTCCTTGAGCTTGTCCCTTTCTTCCTTTGTCTCAAAGCCCATAATTACCTTTCTGTCCTTCGCCTTCCTTATCCTTTCCACTTTTATCCATCCTTCTTTTGCGTCCACTGCCTTCCGCACCTTTTCGAGAACTTCCTCTCCAGTCTCAGATTCGTTTTTCGATGTGACGACCACTGAGTGCAGCGTATTCCTCTGCGGCTGTGGGGTGCTACTTGGAGTCACAGACGCGGCAACCGCTGCGTATGTCGTCGCTCGCTCCATGGATTCCTCATGTCTCTCCAACGTTTCTTTCAGCTCAGCCATCCTTTTGTTGCTCTCTGATAGCAACTTCGTATGCTCCTCGAGTTGGGCTTGCAGGTTTGGGTCTATTTTGGCCGGGGTGGTAGGGTTTATAGCTCCGGTTTTCGGTTCTGCCATTTTTCCCTTATCTTTTCCTTCTCCCTTTTTGGCCTTGCATTCCATTTCAGCTTCCTTCACGAGTGCATAAAGACGGTCCAGAGCTTCAACAACGTTGGTTTTTATTTCAGCCTTCATGTTCTTTGACATGTTGAGGTTTAGCTTGGCATTGGTCAGGCATTTCCTGGCCTCGGTTGTTCGGTCGGCTTGTCGCTGCTTTGGCGGGGATATTTCGATCGAAGTTCTTCGAGTCGTCGCCGTTGCACTGTCTTGCGATAGGCCCAACCTCGTTCTTGTTTTTGCAGTGCCAGCCTGCGTTGTCGGAGAGGGGGTAGAATCTGACTTAGCAGTCTCCCACTCACTTATACTGCGCCTCACGTTGGAGTCAGTGGTCGTCGGTTGAGAAGACATTTCACGGTCCTTAGATTTGGGGGTTCTTATCATTTGGAGGTAGGTATGTGTTTGTAAAGGAACACAGTATCAATACAGGGTAAAGTTTGTAAAAGTTGTAAAGAAGATATAAAAGTTGTAAATGTACAAAAAATGTGTCTGTAAATAATATAGTAGAATAGAGTTATAAAAGGAAACAACTCGCTGATTCTACAGTCTGTAACTGTAACAAGTACAAAAAAAACAAATTCAAAAAATAATTAAAATATAAAAAGTAGAGTCTCGGACTCTGTCTCAGTTCTGTATTAATTACAGGTCACTAATACTAATAAAATAGGGCAGGCGCTTCCAGAGTCAAAAAAAAAAAAAATTGGTAAATAAAATTTTTGCTCTATATAGAGTCAAAATTATTGTCTAGTGGGTAGCTCTCCCGAAGCCCTTTCCAAAGACACCAATCACAGCTCGCTAGCTCACGGGGTTGCGGAGTTACAGCTGATCAAAGTTTTCGGTTTTGTTACCGAGTTTTTACCCAAATTCGGTAAATAGCTACAACTCCGGAAATACCAGTCCAAATAGCCCGTGCGTGGTGTCTATTGACTGGTCTCGACGAAGCCTACGAGATGCGATCGCTTGTGGGCAGAAAACCCGCAGGTGTTTTTCTGATTCTGGAAAACGCCTGAAGGTGACTGAAGGTCAACCTATTGGGCGGACAAGAGGCTGCCAATGCCTGCTGGGAAAACCCCAGGTCTCTACGACCTTCCGTTCGCGAGATATCGGAGTTTGAAATAAATCCAAGATGGCGGCTCAGCTGTCAAAGTTGGTTTTTGACTGACGATATCTCCGCTTCCAGAAGTCGCAGAAACCTCGCGCTTAGACTCCCTGCACTAAGTACGTCCGACTCTATCTACTGAAACCGTTTTCAGGACTCCAAAATTTTTTAGCTCCAAACCGCCCGCGCCTGGGGGGGCTAGACAGATGTTTGGCCCCTTAACCCGAATGTGAAATCCGTTGGTCGCTACGACCTACGGTGCCAAAGTTATGGCGGTTTGAACAAAAACAAGATGGCCGCCGAGCTGTCAGTGGTCGACTTTAAGAGTTGATAACTCTGTAACCAGAAGTCTGACGGACTCCGGGTTTTCGGTAAACAGCTCTGCGCCACCTACCCTATATCCTGGAATCGGTTTCAGGCGAAAAAAGTTTAAGGCCTCAAATATGACCCGGACCAAACAAAATCGGAAGAACCGGAGATGCCACACACTATAGTCAAGCTCCGAATCTCCTATGTCCTACGGTTCCAAAGATATTGTCGTTTGAATTTAATTACCGAAAAGTTAAAATTTACCGTAAATTCGGATTTGGTCAAAAATGAAGATATATAGCCCGAGTTTGGGTTTAATCTAGTCCGTATACAAGCGCTAATGCTTATATGAACGTCAAAAAGTAGTATTTTCTATTAAATTTGGAATTATACCGAAAAAACACAAAAAATTAAATATCTTCGAAACCGCAAGACATAAAAATACACAAAAAATACCATAAAATAGTGTGCAAGGCGGGCAAAAATGTTGCCTAGATAAACATAAAAAATACACAGTTATAGATATAGTCAAAGGCAAAAATAAAAATTTTTGCTTTTCCGGCTGTAGTGTCCAAAGTTTCCAAGAAGGGATGTCCAAAAAATATACTAATATGTTCTCCAAGGCAGCGCTCGACGGACTGCAGTTAGAAAGTCCACGCGTCTCTAATATCTTCAAAGATATAGAGTATCAAAATTTAAATATTTAAAAGTCTGTATATAAAAAACTGTTGAAGTTAAAATTATTGTACTTGCAGAAAACTTCTTGGGCTTGATTAGTCTTGGCCCCTGCAAATTCCCAGGATCGTAGCTCAGCGGGATCGACGACCACGCCACCACGTGGTTTTTGCTTTTTTTTTTTTTTTTTTTTTTTTTTTTTTTTTTTTTTTTTTTTTTTTTTTTTTTGGAGTTTCCTCCCTGGATGTTTGCCGGAAAAATCCGGCAGAGGGCTCGGCGTGTAGAACTCACAAATGCGCTCCGAAACACGTGTCAAAAAAGTGGGGTCATCGATCTTGTTTGCCCAGCAAACTCACTTTTAGATAAAAAAACTTGCAAATTTATAGGTTAGAAATCACTTTTTCACTTCTAACTTTGTGCACTGCAATCCGATTTTCACTTTGATTTCACAGAATCGTCGGCTTCACTGAGACGCAACTTTTCGTGTATCGCGCGACCAAATCGGAGCAAGATTGACTGGTTTTTTCTATTTAAAACTGGGGAGCACTTGTAAAAACGATCTGCTCTTGGTCACAGACGGGTCAGGACTGGGTTAGGTTAGGTTAGGTTAGGTTAGGTTAGGTTCCCCCCCGACGTGTTGCCACCTTGTCGTGGTGGGGGGGCTTGCGTGTCCTAATGATCCTCGTGGCTATACCGGCAGGGCTACCCATACCGGGAGGCACGGGGTGAGGGATCAGACGAAGAGCAACACATTCCCTTCCTTTTCCTTTCCCTCGTTCCTATTCCTATCCTCAAAGGGCGAGGCTGCTCTCGGTTCTTCTCTTATTATGAGAGATGACCGGCGATGCGGGCTGCCCTATCCTTTCCCCTTTCCTTCCCTTTCCTTAATTATCGTTCCTTTAGTTTAGGGTGGGGGGGTATTTTGAGCGTAGGTCACGTAGTTTAGGGTTGGGGGGGTACTTGAGCTTAGGTCATGCTAGAGGGACCACACCCTTGGAGCAAAAAAGGAAAGCTGTAGTCAGCCAAATCATGAAAGCGCAGAGAAATAAGATTATACCCCAGGAGGGTACCACCTGCTCCGCAGGTGGAGAATCCCTCCCGAGGCCCTCGGACCTCGGCTGCCCCTCGTATTCTGGGGGGGGCAACTCTCGCTTCGTGTCCTCGGACACGCAATCACAGGTTGGCCAAACTGGCCCACGGGAAGACGACGATGTAGAGAAATCTACAAATAAAGGTGAAGGAGAGAGAATAAGGTCGTGTAGCGTGGTATTGGAGCGAGCTACAGATATCAATGCTAAAGAGAAGAAAGAGGAGAACATAGATATCAATAAAGAGAATGAAGAGCAGATGGAAGATATGGACATGGAATCGGGCGTGCCAGACTCTGGCATTCCCGGTAGGCTTTGGAGGAAGCGGACACGCTCAATGAAGTCAACTGGCTCAGGTTCGGACAGCAGTTCGAGTACAGAGCGAGTAGGAGTTCGGAAGTTAAACACTCCCAGGAGAAGTAAGGGACATAGTCCCCCTGTGGGACTTATACAAACTCGGGCCGAAATCTTTGCTACGACACGTAGAGAGTCTGAGGTCCAGATGGAGGAGGAGCTGGCTCAGCTATCACGGGGAATCCGCCATGTGATCGATTCGCGTACGCTTGCAGAAGTGGAAGACATGACAGCACAAGATTTGGGCAAAGTAGTGTTGGATTCCGTGGAGATAATAACAACGGTCGCCAAGAAATCTACTCACCTGAAAGGTTCATATATCAGACATCTGAAAGATGCTTCCACTGTAATTGTTCAGTCAGTGGAAGCCTTGCAGAGACGCTCTGTAAATGGTGAGACCCAGCGACTGCAGGCAAAAAATGCCCGCCTCGAGTTGGAAATATCTGAGATCCGTAAAGAACTGGCGCAGTTTAGAGCTGAAATGCAGAAGGTCTCAGATGAGGCGAGGGCGAAGCAGCCGTCTGTACCTTCTAGCCCTCAAAACACAGACGAACTAGCACAAACCATCATCAGCCAGGTTGGATTTATGATGGATGCCAAGCTAGAGGCACTTGAAATTGATGGGAGACTACTCCCAGCGTGCCGTTCTAGACCACCGTTGGCCGTGGACCGGGTGATTGCGCCTCCGCCTGAAGCGGACGCCACTTGTAATGCGGCTACTGCATCTGCTGCGGATCATGCGCCCTCTACGCGCCAACGGAAAGCAGGTGCTGCGCCTCCTGGGCGCACAAAAAAAGACGAAGCTCCTCCCCCAGTTGAGTCAGAAGTTGGCCTTGGTACTCGACGAGGTGGAAAAAAGCGTCGTGGGAAAAAGGAAGCCATTCCCCCCGTTCAGAACCAGCCAGTAGAGGAACCTCGACCTCTCTCACTAGCCCCTGGACCTCAAGAGCAGCCCTGGAGCTTAGTGCCTGGGAGGGGCAAAAAAGCTAAGACGCCCCAGGCACAGCCCATGCCTGTGCCAGGGCGGTTGCAGCAGCCGAAGCTACAAATTCACGTCCCTCGATCAGCGGCTGTAGTCTTTACACTGCAGCCACCAGCACTAGAGAGAGGCGTGTCATATGAGAAGGCACTTAAAGAAGCCCGAGGTAAATTAGATTTGGCAAGTCTGGGCATCCCTGGCCTCCGATTTAAAAAGGCCGCTACGGGCGCCCGTATGTTAATTGTACCGGGCGCTAATAGCGGCGATAAGGCGGATTCCCTCGCAGCAAAGCTGAGAAGCTTCTTTAATGAGGAGGATGTTCGGGTGTCCAGACCCGTGATGTGCGTGGACCTACGGGTTTCGGGCCTTGATGAATCCGTCGATGTGGAAGACGTGATGGCGGCTATCGCAAGAGCTGGTGGTTGTGCGACGGAGTCCGTTAAAGTGGGCAAAATCCGTGAGGATCATGATGGCATGGGCTCAGTAATAGTGAGCTGTCCAGCTGCTGCTGCAAAATTAGTGGTGGATAGCAAGAGATTGCTCGTCGGCTGGGTTTCTGCTAAGGTAAAACTCATACCGTCGAAACCAATGCGCTGCTACCGGTGCCTCGATCTGGGTCATGTCCGGGGGCGATGCAATGCAGAGATAGACCGAAGCATGTTGTGCTACCGCTGCGGTCAGCCCGACCATAAAGTCAGTCAATGCACAGCCATGCCGCACTGCGTGGTCTGCGCGGCTGCAGGTAAGCCAGCAGCCCATGCACTAGGAGGAAAGACCTGCACTACATCCAAACCGTCGGGCAATAAAAAGAGGGCGAAGACAAGAGCTGCCAAACCAGCTATTGCCGCATCACAGCCAAACACCAGTGAGGCAGTGGTCACTCAGGAGGCGGAAGCAATGATTACTGGATAATTAATTAATGGCAATCACAAAATTTCTTCAGGCGAATATCAACCATTGTGCCAGAGCCCAAGACCTTCTATTTCAGAGCATGGCACAGTGGGCGATTCATGTGGGTGTGGTCGCGGAACCGTACTTTGTTCCTCCAGGCGTGGACTGGGTAGGGGACAGGGATGGCTTGGTAGCGATGTTTAGTCGAAGTGCTGCTGGTTCACCCCCTTTTGAGAAGGTTACAAAAGGCAGAGGATATGTAGCAGCGCTAGTCGGAGAAATTGTTATAATAGCTGTCTATTTTTCTCCGAATAGAACTCTTGCCGAATTTGAGTGCTTCCTCGTTGAGCTAGGCGCCTTAGTCGGGCAAAGCCACCCACACTCTGTGCTGGTCTCTGGAGATCTCAACGCAAAATCCGTTGCGTGGGGATCTCCGGTGACTGACGTGCGAGGGGAGGTGCTTGACGAATGGCTGCTGGCGAATGGTTTGGTTATTCTCAACCGGGGCTCAACCGACACGTGCGTGCGGATGCAGGGTGGATCTATCGTGGATGTCACATTCGCGAGCTCTGCCCTGGCGCGCCGTGTTCAAAGCTGGAGAGTGCTGGAGGACGTGGAGACGTTATCGGACCACCGATACATTCGGTTCGATGTCTCCACTGTGCTTCAAGTAGCTCCGGGTAGCAGTAGGAGCCGGGCTCCGGTTGAAATTGGTCCACGGTGGCAGTTAAAGTGTCTCGATAAGGAATTGCTGAAGGAGGCGGCAATTGTACAAACATGGGGATCCACACCAGAAGGACCTGTTGACGTCAATGCTGAGGCTAAGTGGTTTCGAGAAGGCATGACGATGATTTGCGATGCCTCGATGCCCCGCTCCGGGGTCCGTCCCCCAAGGCTTCAGGTATACTGGTGGTCCGCGGAACTAACGCAACTACGTGAATCTTGCGTCGAGGCGAGACGCCAGTATACACGTTCCCGTAGAAGACGACGTAGGGACGAGACCCTTCAAGCTGAGTTATATGCTTCCTATCGGGAACGTAAAGTAGCACTACAGGTGGCAATAAGCGAAGCGAAAACCCGAGGTACAGAAGAGTCACTCGAAACACTCAATCGTGACCCATGGGGTAGGCCGTACAAAGCGGTGAGGAATAAGCTTCGTCCTTGGGCACCTCCGCTTACAGAAAGTCTTCAGCCTCAGCTACTAGAGGGAGTTGTTGCGGCACTATTTCCGCGAAGCGATGAACATCAGTCCCCAACAATGACTGCCCAGCCAGATTTAGGGATTGACTCTGAAATACCGGAAATTACAAGTGGAGAACTAAGGGTGGCAGTGCTGAGGATGCGCGCCAAAAACGCTGCTCCTGGTCCTGATGGCATTCCTGGTCGTGCCTGGACTTTGGCCCTGGATGCACTGGAACCAAGACTGAGGAGACTATTCAATGCCTGTCTGGAACAATCCTTAATACCACAGAGGTGGAAGACGGGACGACTAGTGCTTCTCAGAAAAGATGGACGTCCGGTGGAGTCGCCTTCTGCGTACCGGCCCATCGTATTGCTCGACGATGTGGCAAAATTGTTTGAACGCATAGTTGCTGGTCGTATCGTCAGGCATCTTGAGAGAATTGGTCCGGATCTAGCGGACAATCAATATGGGTTCCGTAAGGGTCGGTCTACAATCGACGCATTGTTGCGGGTGAGGCTCCTAGCGCAGGAAGCAGTTTCCCAGGGTGAGGTCGTCTTGGCGGTGTCCCTTGATATCGCTAATGCCTTCAACACCCTTCCCTGGGCTTGCATACATGAGGCACTCCGGTTTCATGGAGTGCCACTGTACCTGCGCCGTATTATCGGAGCCTACCTTTCTGAGCGGACGGTGGTATACCCAGGCCGAGCAGGCTGGGGTCAGCGTGTTATGTCATGCGGAGTACCACAAGGCTCAGTCCTGGGCCCCCTATTGTGGAATATTGGATATGACTGGGTGTTGCGGGGTGACATTCCCGGGGGAGTCGATGTAACCTGTTATGCCGATGACACTCTTGTGACAGCTCGCGGCTCTGACTATAGGAGAGCCGCCATACTTGCCACTGCAGGAGTAGCGCAGGTAGTCAATAGAATCCGTCGGCTGGGTCTTAAGGTGGCTCTTAATAAGTCCGAGGCCCTTTGTTTCCATGGACCTCGAGGCGCACCACCACGAGACGCTCACATAATTGTTGGCGGGGTTCGCATCGGCGTCAAATCAACAATGAAGTACCTGGGACTCGTGCTTGATAGCCGATGGGACTTCGCAGCCCACCTTCGGTGTTTAGCGCCTAAGCTGATGGGTGCGGCGGGTGCTCTCGGGCGACTGCTGCCCAATCTGGGTAACCCGAATACGCCCTGTAGACGGCTGTTTATTGGGGTTGTACGGTCAATGGCTCTATATGGCGCCCCCGTATGGGCGGACACCCTGAACAACCGTAATATCGCTCTCCTAAGAAAGCCGCAGAGAGCGATGGCGATCAGGGTAATAAGGGGCTACCGTACAATCTCACATGAGGCGGCGTGTGTGCTAGCTGGATCGCTGCCATGGGACCTGGATGCGAGGGCCCTTGCGTCACTGCATCAGTGGCGTGAGGAGGCGCATGACCGGGGCCATTCACCGGCACCAAGGGAAATGGAAAGTTGTAGAGCGCAGTTGCGCGAAATGGCGATTGACGAATGGGAGTCCAGGCTGAGGCGGCCTAGTGCGGGTGTAAAGACCGTCGAGGCAATTCGCCCGGTCCTACGGCAGTGGATAGACAGGCGACATGGCGTCCTAACCTTCCGACTGACGCAAATACTTACGGGACATGGTTGTTTCGGCAAGTATCTGTGTCGCATAGTTGGGAGGGAGCCGACCGCCGAGTGTCACCATTGCGACGGGTGCCTCGTGGATGAGGCCCAGCATACGCTGGAGGCGTGCCCAGCCTGGGCAGTTGAGCGCAGTATTATGTGCGCCGATGTGGGGCACGACCTCTCGTTGCCATCTGTTGTCCACGCGATGGTCAACGATGAGAGCTCGTGGGAAGCGGTCCTAACCTTCAGCGAGGCGGTAATGCTCGCGAAGGAAGCGGCGGAGAGAGACAGGGAGGATACAACCACCCTTGTTATCCGCCGCCGAAGAACAGGGCGCCGAAGGGAGGCATATGCCAGCCACCTTCCCCCCAGTGGAAGTGAGCCATTGAGTGGCGGACTTGGGGGAGTCCGTCGCTCAACTCGTTTGGCTCGAGTAGTCATGTGAGTGTTCCCACGTGCTACTCTGGAAGGACATAAGGTGAGGACGTCCTCACTCCAATAGTCGGAGGGGCCTCAACAGGCCGTCGCAGCTGGGACGTGGAAGAATGCAACTGCGCACCCATGTACCCAGCAACAAGCGACTCGAGGGACACCGAGGTGGTTTTAGTGGGTAAGAATCCCACATAACCCGGTCACACCCCCAATGCGACCGGGTATCTTTAGAAGATTTCCACCTCGACAAAAAAAAAAAAAAAAAAAAAGGTTAGGTTAGGTTCCGCGGCGTTGGGTGTATTGGTGGAGCGAAGAACTCCGCCAAATGCGTGTGTCCTGCGGAAGAGCTCGCCATCGATACACCCGATGCAGAAGGAGACGGGTCCTTGACACCCAAGAGGAGAGCGCTTCCTACGCCGCCTACCGCTCTGCGTGCGAGAACCTACAAGTGGCGATCGCGCGCGCCAAGGATGCGGCGTGGGAGGAGTGGCTCCGAATCCTCGATGAAGACCCCTGGGGCAGGCCATATAGGGCCGTACGTAAGAAGTTGCGGCCCTGGGCGCCCCCCCTGACCAGCAGCCTAGAGGAAACCCTCCTGGACGATGTGGTCACCACCCTTTTCCCTTCACGGGAAGAATGGGTTCCACCGTCAGTCTGTCGTACACTCCCGGCGCTGTCTGCTGGGGACGACACCCCGGCACCGGAAGTGTCGGAGGGCGAATTCGGGGCAGCTGTTTTGAGACTGAGGTCAAAAAAGACGGCCCCGGGCCCGGACGGCGTGCCGGGTACTGCCCTGGTGATCGCGCTGGGGGAGTTAGGAGGGAGGGTGAGGTCTATTACGAGGCCAAGGAGCTTGATTTCTTCAACCAAGTTGAGTCTAGTACCAGCCATGGAGAGGTTTGGGGCTTCATACTTCAGCTTCTTTGTTAGAAGCATCGCGTTGGTTTTATGCGATGCGAAGTTGAGTTTGTTTTGTATACCCCATTCTACTATTGTCTCCAAGGTGTTGTTGACTGTTTGCTCCAAGATGTTGATTTTTTGGCCCGTAAATACGAGAACCACGTCGTCCGCAAAAGCTTGGCAGTATACTCCCTCACTTTCCAGTTTGTGCAACAACGAGTCTAGGATCACGTTCCAAAAGGTTGGTCCGGCTATGGAGCCTTGGACACATCCCTTCGTCGTTTCCTTCCCGTATGTTGCTCTGGCATAGTTGACCTGGACTTGGCGGTCATTGAGGTATGAGTCTACCAGTTTGTAGAGGTTTTGTGGACAACCTTTCCTCTTTAGTTGTTGTTTGAGAGCTGGCCACCATGCATTGTCGAAGGCACCCTCTATGTCCAGTGAGATTACTAGGACGATGTTTTTTCTGTTGACATCCTCCCGTATGTGCTCTACTAGGTCATAGAGGGCGTCCTCGGTGCCTCTTTGCGGCATGAAGCCGTATTGTTTTTTATTTAGGGTGGGGAAGATATGCCATTGGAGACGGCCTACCATGAGTTTTTCGACAATTTTTCCGAGAACTGAGAGGAGACCTATGGGTCTGTAAGACTTAGGGTGTGTGTAGTCTTCTTTACCCGGTTTCCTGAGTATGACCACATGGGCTATTTTCCATTGCTTTGGAAAGTGCTTTAAGAGCAGGCATTTGTTTGCGATGCCCATGAACACTTCCCACTCGCAGCGGATGGCCGCAGTACAGATGTCTGCGGTAAGCCCATCAGGTCCCGGGGCTTTTTTAGGGTTAAGCGTTTGGAGCACTAACTCTAGTTCCGCCGATGTGAATGGCGGATCGTCCCCGGGTAGGTCTGTGATGTTCTTCTCTGTCAGTTCCCGTAGTTTTGTGTGGCTTTGTGTGTCTGTTGCCACAGTGTCGTCTGGGTAGAATGTGACTGCAAGGAGCTCTGCCGACTGTTGGGGATTGAGGGTATTACCGTCTTGGTTTCTCAGGAGCGCGTCTTCTTGCCTTTTAGCGCTCTTCCTGATTACCCGGTATATCTTGTCCCACATACTCTCCTTGTCTTGAGTCGTGCAGTACTCCTTCCAGTTGGATGTTTGGGCCTTTTCCGCCTCGTTTGCGTACTCCAATTTGGCTTGTTGGTATTCGTCGATGACGAATTGCGCTCTGGTGGGAGCGGCATTTTTTATTCGCCTCTTTTTCCTTAGGACATCTCTTTTTAGATCATCTAGCTTCCTCGACCACCATGGGGGTTTTGGATTCCCGCTCCACTTTCCCATTTTAGGGATAGTTTCCGAGCAAGATTCATGGATGGCTTCAGTATAGGCTGTGATGATGTCCTCTAACTCCTCCGGAGTTCCAGTGTTCACTATGGAGTGGGAGGTGATGTTTTTCTCCTCTAGAGAGACCCTGAATGATGTTTTGAATTCGGACCATTTTGCCTTTTTGGTGTTATACCTCCGCGTGGTGATTGGCCTTAGGGGTTCTAGGGCCTTGCCCAATCGCAGAGTGAAGGTGATGGCGTTGTGGTCCGAAGTGGTAAGGTCTCTGTCCACTTTCCAGTTTTCTACTTTACCCAGAAGTGGCGTACTACAAGCTGTTACGTCTACTATACTCGTGTACGTTCTGCCTCTTCTGAATGTTTCGAATGTGGGCGTGTCTCCAGTGTTGAGAATCTGGAATCCTGATTCGTTAAGGAAGGCGTTGTATGCTGCTCCTCTCTGATCTTCAGAGCTGCTTCCCCACCAGTGACTCCAGGCGTTTACGTCGCCTGCGATAATTAAATTTGCTGTATTGAGTCTTCGACAGAAGGTCTTAGATCTCTCTATGTTTGATTCTATATTTTGGTCCCCCTCGAAATATACGGATACTACTCCCAGCCTCAGTTCCCCTCCAACCAGTAGTACAGCCGCCTCCGTTTCAGTCACAAGCTGGGGGTCATGAATTACCTCCAGCTGGTCACCGAAAACGATGATTGCTGCCTTCACTGGTTTTTGTCGATTTAGGGTGCACTGGATGACTTGTGTTCCAGGGTTTGACTTGAGTACCCCAGCTTTCCCAACGTACGGTTCTTGTACTAGGGCCACTGAGATATTTTTGTCTTTTGCCACCTGGAACAATTCGGCTGTTGCTAATTTGGAGCGTTGCAGGTTTGCTTGGATGAAGTGCAAACCTGTTCCGTCTATTCTACGGGGGATTAGATGATGTCTATTTGGGGTGCCCTTAACAATAGAAAACCCGCGATCTGGCTATCGCGTCCCATTTCTCCCTTTCGCGACAGTCACTGCTGAAGGCGGTGTGTGCTATGTCTGGACCCACCATTTTGAGTGCTTTACAATTTATGCATGTTGGTGTTTTTCCTGTGAGCCTCGGCTGGCACTTCTCCCAAGAATGGACGTCCCCACAGAAATGACAGAGGTCGTCCTTTTCCCGGCAGAGTTTCCTGGTGTGGCCAAAGCCCAGGCATTTTGTGCATTGCACTAGTGGTGAGTGGTCTGTTATAGGCCTCCATTGAATGTCAATGTGGACCTTTCCTGCCTCCAAGAATTTTTTGTGAATTAATGGAGACACTTCCAGTACGACATGACACGTTTTTTCGTTGCGGGCCCTTTTCCGGTACATGACCCGTAATGTGCTCCCCTTCGTGTCGATTCCTTTCAGGAGTCCCTTGTTTTGGACTAAGAGGGTCTCTGGTATTTCGGAATCCTTCAGGTAGGAGAGCACATCCCAGATGATTACCTGAGGGTTGCTCATCTTCGCCACCTCCGCCTTCAGGGTTTTGTTGGTTTGGACTTGCGCTTGGACCAAACTGAGGTCTTCCTTCGTGCCACAGCTCAGAACGACCTTTTGGTTCTTGGCCTTCCGGAACCTGTCCACCTTTGCCCCGCTTGTTTTTGTGTCGAGAGCCACTCTTATTCTCTCTATCAGATCGTCCCCGGTGTTTTTGGGGTCGGATGATGAGACGATTAGTGTGTGGTTCGGTCTAAGTGGGGGTGGTGGTGGTCTCGCAGCAATGTGCGCGTAGGTTATGGCCGGCTTCGGATCCGCAGTTGCGTCCGGTTTTGGTGTTGTGGCTGGGCCAGGTGCAGGTCTTTTCTGCAGCTCTGTCACTCCCTCTTTTAGGGACACTAGTTGCTGCCGGACCTCCGAGATTGCCATTTCCGCCTCCAGGTTTGGCACTACCATTGGCGGCTCCTGGGGTTTTTTGTCCCGCATAACTCGGATGTCCGACGACACCATGTCCAGTCTCTCCGAGAGGGGCTTTATATATTTTACGATGTCTATTTGTGGTGCTGGTGTGGGGATTTGTGTTGTGGGTCTTTGACTAATTGCCAAGGACATCTTTTTTATTTCACATATGTCTGCTTCCATTTTTAATATAAGGGCCTCGGGAACCGTCGATGGGGGCACCGCAGTCACCTCTGATGGTTTGGAGACCTCTGTTTTTAAATCTTCTAGAGATCTCCGGAGGGCGTCTATTTGGTTCGACACTGTAGTTATGTTCGAGCCCAGTTTTGTGATCCCTGCCTCGAAGTTTTTGAGGCTGGGATCTTCTGAAAGGCCCGAGCGTGTCGTTCCGACGTTCTCCGCTTTGGTGGTAACTGCCCTTTCCAAGTCCGAGACCGCCTGCTTGACCTCCCTTATGCCCCTAAAGGGCTCCTCGGTCTCGTAGCCAAGCCAGCTACGTACCGCCTTTGCCTCCTTTAGGGTGTCCGCGATGTCCGCCCTAGCCAGACCCAGCTCGGTGACGAGGCTCTGCCTCACTCCCACAAGCTCCTTTGTGTGCGCTCGTTCTACTCGCACCAACTCTTGTGCGTGCCTTGAGCGCTCCTTCTCTAGGTTGAATTTGTGGCGCGCTCTTGAGTCTGCCACGGACAGGACTGTTTCGTAGAGGCCCTGCAGGCTGTCGAGGGCTGACGTACGGTACTCCCTCTTCATATTACCCGATGCCTCTAATGCCGCTTTACCCCTTTGTAGCAGGTCGTTAGCTACCTTTGATGCTGCGTCCATCTCCACTCCCGTTCCCTTTCGTGGAGAGGTGAATAGGAGGCTCACCCTTCTGTTCAGAAGAACCTCAGACCCCACCGATGAGATATCGGAGTCCTCGATATCTGTTTCCGGGGCCTCTGAGGTTGGTACTGGGATTTCCACAGGAGCGTCCCATCCCATGCTGTGTTGTAGTGTGGGGTGGTCGCTGTCCGACGTCGCTTTCGGCGCTTCGGGCACTCGCTCCAGGGGAGATGTTCGGGCCAACTGGTCTGATTTAAGTGACTTTATTGACGATGTTTTTGTCAAGACTTTCTCCCTTAGTGAACGTGCAGGCCTCTGCGACGCCGCCTCTGTGGCTGAGATTTTGGACATTGATGTTTTTGATGTTGACGACATTTTATTTACTTGTGATGTAAAAAAGTGAGTTACAATTTTACAGTGTTACAATGTTACAAAAATAAACTTATATAATATTTTAAATATAGAATGGGACTTAAAAGTGAATATTCACTGGGGTCAAAATGTAGCCCTCTTTGTACCGGTTCTAACGACCCCTCGCACGTGTCTGTAGGACAACCCGTTTAGGAGTTAGGATGAGGGGGGGTGAGGTATGGAGGGGGAGTTGGGGGGGGGGGAAGGTCTCGTGTGTCGACCTTGAGGGGGGGTGAGGTAAGGGGGAGGGGGAGGGGGAAAAAATCTGACAGAGCCAGATTATGGGGCTCCTCAAGCCAAGTTCCTGGAGCCCAAGATGTAGGGTACTAACTCTCTCCGTTTAGAAGTTAACTTGAGGGGGGGTGAGGTATGGAGGGGGAGTTGGGGGGGGGGGGGGGGGGAAGGTCTCGCGTGTCGACCTTGAGGGGGGGTGAGGTATGGGGGAGGGGGAGGGGGAAGAAAAATCTGACAGGGCCAGATGATGGGGCTCCTCAAGCCAAGTTCCCAGAGCCCAAAATGTAGGGTACTAACTCTCTCCGTTAAGAAGTTATCTTGAGGGGGGGTGAGGTATGGAGGGGGAGTTGGGGGGGGGGGGGAGGTCTCGTGGGTCGACTTTGAGGGGGGGTGAGGTAAGGGGGAGGGGGAAGGGGAAGGACGATCTGACAGGGCCAGCTGATAGGATTCCTCAAGCCAAGTTCCTGGAGCCCAAGATGTAAGGTTTTATCTCCTTTGGTTAAGAGCTTGGTCTGAGGGGGGCGGGGTATGGGGTGGCGGGGGGCTGACTCAAACTGACAGGGCCAGTTTGTGGGGCTCCTCAATACAAGAAGTTTGAGCCCCAAATCTGGTTTCTGGGTCCTCCTGTTTGGAAGTTAGGGAGAGGGGGTTGGTTGTCGGGGGCGAGGGGGTACCTGTAGAGGGGGTACACTTATGTTAACTAACGTCAGTTGGATGACGTAGATGGAATGACAGTTTGAAGACGACGACGAAGCCCGATGATACCCGACGAGAACCGATGAAAATCTAGAGTGGCCGATGACGTAGCCGGTGGAATATTCTAGATGGTTCTCGTAGCTTCGGTGTGACGTCGGCTTACCGTCGTGTGTGTGACGCGTTGAGTGCTGTGACGATGAAGCGATGTGGGCTGCGGAGTCTCCGAGCCGGTATGGGAGCCCTGCCTCGTGCGCGTGCGACCTCGTTTCACCGGAAATATGGAATTTTCCGTGAATTTGAGGTTGTTTTCAAGTAATTTCTGTCGCTTATAACTCCGCTGATTATAATCCGATCTCGGAATTTCCAAAACCAGCAGATAGATCTCGTTGAGGACAACAGAAAGACGAATAGTTGCACTTTGTACCTGCACAGGCTGGGTTGTTATTAGTTCCCGAAGTTCACGCTGAATAACTCCGAAGTCTGATGGTGTGGCGACTTGCCCACATGAATCCTGGTGATTTGGGATTGTAACTTTCACTTCACAAACACTTTGTGTAAAAATATTCACTTTAACTATTTTTTACGGATTAAATGCGCGGAGCAGATGTTGTCTCGACCGTATGTTTGGTGTTACTGGGTTAGGTTAGGTTAGGTTAGGTTAGGTTAGGTTAGGTTAGGTTAGGTTAGGTTAGGTTAGGTTAGGTTAGGTTAGGTTAGGTTAGGTTAGGTTAGGTTTTTTTTTTTTTTTTTTTTTTTTTTTTTTTTTTTTTTTTTTTTTTTTTTTAAAGCACCCGCCATCGCAGGGTGTTGTTGCTTATTACCCCCGACTTAATCAGGGACTTTGTTTACTCGGGATGTGAGGATTACTGAGGGTATATATTTATTTCAATTTTGTTTGATGACATTATTCCTAGGTACATAGTTCTTACTTCTATCTATTTTTATCTTATGTTTCTACTTTTACATATGCACTCTACACATTCTGCATAAGCAGCTATGTATCCTTATCATTACTATTTGGTAGTTTACAATTTACTTTTTCTACCTTCTTACTTCTTATTTAATCTATACAATCTTAACTATATATATATTATTACCTTACTTTTGGATTTGCAGATTCTTATCACTATGGGCACATACTGTATATATAAAATATATATGCAGCAGTGCATCCTCTTTCTTACTATTTATTTTTATCTACCACCTTTATTATAATCTCCTTACAATACTTTAAAAATTTACATCTGATATCTTTGTTCTCCAATATTTTGCACAGATTCTCTATTTTTACATCAGTATCTATTTCGTTTTCTATATTGAACCTACGCGTACTATAGATCGGGCATTCTGTGACGATGTGCAGGGCGCTTTCTTCGACCTGAGGATCACAGCTGCACGATGGACTCTCCTTGCACTTAAAACGGTATAAGTACGAAGAGAATCCACCGTGCCCTGTTAGCAACTGTACTGTTAATGGGTCTAGTTTTATTTTCTTTATAATATGATATGCCTGTATCGCGTCAGGAAAGAATGTCTTGGTTGTTGCAGCTGTTTCACCACTTGTATAACGCCGATTCCATTCGCCAAGCGATTCCATACGGATCTGTCGCTTGACGAAGGAAACTGGGCAGCTGCCATAGTTGGCCTTTGTCTTTAAGTGTAGTGCTGCATTTTTGGCTAATTCGTCTGCCCTTTCATTGCCCGACAACCCCGCGTGAGCCTTTATCCAAAACAGTTTTAATGTTTTGTGTTGTTCCCTCAGCTTAAGTGCGTTCTTTCTTATTTTAACTGCGAGGGGATGTGGGGAGGAGGTGTTGATAGCCGTTTCGAGGGCGGATCGCGAATCGCAATATATGTTGCAGCTAGACTTTGGGATCTTGATTGCTCTTTCTGTCGCTTCCGCAAGTGCAAGGAGTTCAGCTTGGTAGACGGAGCAGCACTCCTCCAGCTTCAGCTTTCGGGTACTAATTTCCGCTGTGTCATCCCAAATGGATAGTGCGGCACCAACTTTCCCCTCAATTTTGCTGCCGTCTGTAAATATGTTTATACCGTTGTTGTTGTAATGCTGTTCTAGTGCTGCTTCGTCCTCCAGGCATGTGAAGTCCAGGTTTACCCTTTCCGCGGGATGTGGCATGGCTTTGTAAGGCACCGGCTTTTCAATATCTCGATCTCCTACTACTCGCTGGGAATGGCCTTTCTTTATTTCAAAAAGCAAGGCTGCTTCCCTGACTCTGATGTCCAGTGGAAGCAACCCAGCGAGTAGTAGAGCCGAGTTGAGTGAGACTGTTCTATATGATTTGACTATCTTTTGTGCGAAGCCACGCTGTACCACGTTTAGTTGGTTTTGTACCCCTATCTTCTTTGTAGCAGGAGCCCATGCGCTTGCAGCGTACATTATTGTTGGTTCAACTACGGCTGTGTAAATCGTTTTTATAATTTCAGGTTCCAGACCCCATTGCACTTTTGCGGCCCTTGACAGCTGCTTGTAGAAGTTTAGTGCCTTGCGGCAGACGTTTGCGGTGTGGGCATTAAAAGTTAGCTTTTCATCAATAGTGAGTCCCAACAATTTGATTTCCTTGAACATGCCAATGTCTACACCATCCATGCTCAAGCGTGGGGTGTCATGTTTAAGTTTGCGAGTAACGACCATTGCCATGGTCTTATGTGGTGCGAATTTTAATTTATTTCTGACTCCCCATGCCCGAACATGTTCCAGTGTGGCATTGGCACGTTCCTGGATCTCCTGTGCTGTATCCCCATCAAAGACTAGGACGATGTCGTCCGCAAACGCCTGCACGTGGTCATTTCTTTCTTCGAGCTCCTTTAGAAGCGGGTCCAGAAGCAGATTCCACAGAATCGGACCCCCGATAGACCCCTGGACACACCCTTTTGTCGTTTCCACAGAAACTTCTTCTCCAGCGTATCTCACTCTGACCCTGCGCTTTTGGAGGTAACTGTCGATTACCCTCCTCAAGTTCACAGGACACTTTTCCTCTGCCAGTCGGACTCTTATAGCTGGCCACCATGCGCTATCGAAGGCTCCCTCTATATCCAACGATACCAATGTTACAATCTTTTTCTGGTTTACTTTCTCGCGGATGTGTTGCATTAAGGTATAGAGGGAGTCTTCCGTGCTTTTTTGGGGCATGAATCCGAACTGGCGAGTACTCATCTTCGGCAGTAGGTGATACTTGATTCGGGCAATCAGCATTCTTTCAAATACTTTTCCCAGTACCGGGAGGAGTCCGATGGGTCTGTACGACTTCGGGGCGGTATACGTGTCTTTTCCCGGCTTGCGCAGTACTATGACGGTGGCCTCTTTCCAGGGGTCCGGGAAATGGCCGAGTTTCAGGCACTTATTAATGATGTCTAGGAATAGGTTCGGGCTGTTTTTAACCGCTTCTCGGCATATATCAGCGGTGAATCCGTCGGCTCCAGGTTAGGTTAGGTTAGGTTAGGTTAGGTTAGGTTAGGTTAGGTTAGGTTAGGTTAGGTTAGGTTAGGTTGCTATACCGGCAGGGCTATACCGGCAGGGTTACCCATACCGGGAGGCACGGGGTGAGGGATCTGACGAAGAGCAACACTTCCTTTCCCTTTCATTTCCTTCCCCTCTCTCCCCCTTCCTATTCTCCCCTACCTTTCCTCCCTCTCACTTCCCTTTTCCAATTTCCGACGTGGAGGGAGCGGCGGTCACGGAGTGCACTCACACTGCCTCCGTAAACGGCCTTTTTCAAGGCCCCGCCGGTCAACCCGTAACCGCAACGATGGCAGGAGGCCTACGCGAACGGGGGGCCTTACCTTCATTGGTTGGGCCTACGAGGTAGTGATCCTCTTTAAAAAACACCCGAATCCCAAGCGGCGCCGCACCGCGAGGGGATGGATGGTCGGACGGATTTCCGGCCATTAGTGCGTGTCCCCACACTGGCACCTGTCGCCACCAGTGTGGGTTACCCCATAGACTTGCCCGGGTACAGGGGTCTCTGCCCGGGTGGACTTTTATTTCCCCCATAATCGTGGCATATGGATCTTTTAATTAAAAAACAAAACGAAGAGGAAGGAGTTAAGATGAGGAAAGGTGACGTTGTGATGGAGGTAGATAAAGTAGAAGAAGGTGGAGTGGGAGTGGAAGTGGCGGGAGCGCCAACTTTGCGGGAACTTCGTGTCCTGCTGCCGCGCTTGTCCCGTTTGTCGGAGTCCGACTCGGACAGCACCGTTGTCAGCTTAATGACAGTTGCATCGGCCGAGTCCTCCGACAATGAAAGTGGTCGGCGGTTCCTTAAAAGGCCCGCCGAAGAAGGGGAAGGAATAATGGAGCCGACAAAAGGGGCGGCCCATAGACAAAAGAGACGAGGCCGCCCGCCCACTACGGGGGAGTACCTAGGGCTGGCAAGTGCCAAGGCGCAGATCAACGCTGCCAGGGCTGAAGAACTGCACCTCGAGGCTGAGGAGGAAATATTAAAAATGGCGGGGGCGTTACGTGAAGCCAGACACGCCTGCCGTCACGGGCTAAACCCGCCAACGCAAGGGGAGGACACAGCGCAGACAATGTCTGCGCTCAATAATTTGGTTGATGACGCCGCAAATACGGTGATAAAAATTGCGGTGAAGTCAAAACATATGAAGGGGACATGGATGAAGGCTCTCAAAGATGCAGCGCGAACCATCCAGGAAGCTGCTGCAGGAATGAGCGCCCGCACCATATCAGAGGAGGTGGTCAAGCTGGAAGCGGCGAACAAGCTGCTCTCCGCCCAGCTGGCGGGGCTTCGCCAAGAAGTGGCTGAGCTGCGTAGCCAGCCGGCCGGCCCCGACCTTAAGAAGATGCTGACGGAGTCCTCGCGTGCCAGCATCGCTCAGTTCAGTGCGATGCTGAACGCGAGGTTTGACGGGATCCAGGACCGCCTCCTCCCAGAACCGCGACTTAGGCCGCCACTCGCGGCAGAGAAGAAAAGAGCCGCGGATACCACGCAAGAGCCACAGCCCTCGGGCTCTGGTGTCACTGCCGCCCCACACCGCACTGAAGAGCGGTCATCGGTCCCCCCCACCGTCAAGCCCCTAAAGGGAAAGGGACGGGGGAAGAAGACTATGGCGGCATTAGAGAGGGAGGAGCTTCAAAAGAGCTCAGCTCCGGCTGTCGCAGCGCCCCCTCCACTCACTGGGTGGAGCGAGATGACCGCTCGGGGGGTCAAGAAGACCACAGCCGAAATTCCGGCGAAGGGCCTAGACAAAAACACGGCAAAGCGTACGACAAAAGGTCCGGCCAACTACACGACGGAGCCGAAAAGGAAGATGGCGAAGAGGAAGCAGAAGGCGGTGAAACTACGCCCCCCGCGCACGGCAGCGGTGACGCTCACCCTGCTGCCGGGCGCGGCTGAAAAAGGCGCAACGTACAGGTCGATACTAACAGATGCTCGTAGTAGGCTGGATTACGAGACCCTCGGTATTAGTGAGATGCGCTGTAGGACGACGGTGACAGGTGCCCGTATGCTGGAAGTGGTGGGTGAGTCAGGCGCCAAAAAGGCCGACTCACTAGCTACCGCACTCAAAGACGTCCTGAGCGCGGACCTGGTGCGGGTCTCGCGCCCGGTAAAGCGGGCGGAGATTAGGGTTGCCGAGCTGGATGACTCGGTAACGGAAGCGGAGGTCATTAGTGCCGTCGCTAATATAGGAGGGTGCCCCGCCGACCAAGTCAAGGCCGGCGTTATCAACGCCCGTGGCTCCTTGTGGCTGAGCTGCCCCGTGGAGGCCGCCAAAAAGCTGGTCGACGCTGGTCGCCTTAGAGTGGGTTGGGTGTCGGCGCGAGTAGCGCTGCTGGACTTCCGACCCCTCAGGTGCTTCAGGTGCCTGGAGGTTGGCCACGTCGCCAGCAAATGTACGGCCGAAGTGGACCGCAGCAGCCTGTGCTACCGCTGCGGGAAGCCGGATCACCGGGCACGCGAGTGCCAGTCGGCGCCTAACTGCCCCATCTGTGCAGCTGTGGGCAAGCCGGCGGAGCACGCCCTCGGTGGGTCGCCTGGGTGCCTAAGCGGCACCAGTAGCAAAAGAAAGGCTAAGGGTCCCAAAGCCCCCAAGCCGACCAAGCGCCCAAGTGGTGCCGAGGAGGAGCCTATGGACACGGCCAATAAATGACACCGTGGCCCATACTGCAGGCGAACATCAACCACTCTGCCAGGGCTCAGGACCTGCTGGTCCAGACCATGGCGGAGTGGGAGATCAAAATAGCCGTGGTCGCCGAGCCTTACTTTATCCCCACCCGGGATGACTGGGTTGGGGACCGTGAGGACTCGGTGGCCATCGTCGCCCAGATGTCCGCCGGTGCCCCACCCTTTGCAGGTGTTGTGAAGGGTCGGGGCCACGTGATGGCTATCGTGGGCGACGTTGCAGTAGTGGGTATTTACTTTCCTCCCAGCCGGAGCCTCGCCGAATTCGAGCAGATGCTCGTTGAGGTCGGGGCTCTGGTCGGGCAAGTGGGCCCCCACCCCGTGCTAGTTGCTGGGGATTTCAACGCCAAATCCACGGCGTGGGGATCCCCGGTGACGGACGCACGGGGGGAGGTGCTCGAAGAGTGGGCTGCAGCCACGGGCCTGGCCATAATCAATGTGGGGTCGGAGCACACGTGCGTGCGGCGACAGGGTGGGTCGATCGTGGACATAACGTTCGCGTCGGCCCCCCTTGCGCGCCGTATTCAGGGCTGGAGGGTGGTGGATGCGGAGACGTTGTCGGATCACCGTTACATCCGATTCGATATCTCCGCACTCACCACCGCCTCGCCGATGCACGCCCGATCCCCTCGTGCCGGGGATGGCCCCAGATGGGTGCTGGGTCGCCTAGACAGGGAGCGGGCTGGGGAGCAGGCAATTGTCGAGGCCTGGGTGTCGGGTCCTGACATCGTCGCCGACGTGGACGAGGAGGCGGAGCTCCTCGGCAATTCATTGGCTCGCATTTGCGATGCAGCAATGCCGAGGGCTCGTCCCGTTCCGCCGCGGCGCTGGGTGTACTGGTGGCGCGATGATCTCCGCCAAGTGCGCGCAGCGTGTGTGGCGGCGCGCCGCCGTTACACCCGGTGCAGACGGAGGCGGGTCAGGGACCACACCGAGGAAGAAACCTCCTTCGCTGCCTACAGTGCCTTGCGCACGACCTTCCAGGTCGCTATTGCGCAGGCGAAGGAGGCAGCGTGGGAGGAATGGCTGGGGATTCTCAATAGGGATCCATGGGGGAGACCATACAGGGTCGTGCGAAATAAGATGCGGCCTTGGGCTCCCCCCCTGACGAGCAGTCTCCAGCCGGAGTTACTAGTAGAAGTGGTCGACACCCTCTTTCCGCGTCGAGAGGAGTGGGTGCCCCCATCGATGGTGGCTCCCCATCTGGTGCGAGACGCTGAGGAGGATGCTTCCCCGCCACCGGTATCGGAGAGCGAGCTCGGGGCGGCCGTCCTGAGACTAAAGTCGAAGAAGACCGCCCCGGGCCCAGACGGTGTGCCGGGAACCGCCTTGGCGATCGCACTAGAAGAGATAGGTGAGAGGGTGAGGTCCCTGTTCTCAGCGTGCCTGGCGCGGGGCCGATTTCCCCAGCGGTGGAAAACGGGCAAGCTCGTCCTTCTACAGAAGGGCGGGCGCCCGGCCGGACAGCCGTCGTCGTATCGTCCGATCGTGCTGCTCGACGAGGTGAGCAAGTTATTCGAGCGTGTGCTCGCTGCTCGCCTCGTCGAGAGTATGGATCCGGACGTCGATGACGCGCAGTTCGGTTTCCGCCGGGGTCGATCGACCCTGGATGCCGTCGCGCGGGTCAGGGACCTCGCCGAGGAGGCCGTCTCCCGGGGTGGCGTGTTATTTGCGGTGTCTCTAGACATCCGCAATGCATTTAACACGCTGCCCTGGGAGACCGTGAGAGCGGCGCTGCGGTACCATCGGGTACCGCAGTACCTTCAGAGGGTCGTGGCCGACTACTTCGCCGGGAGGGAAGTCGTGTTCTCGACGAAGTACGGCTCCGGGAGGAGGGAGATGTCCTGCGGTGTTCCACAGGGATCGGTCTTGGGACCGCTCCTGTGGAACATCGGCTACGACTGGGTGCTGCGGGGGGCTATGTTGCTGGGGGTCGATGTAACTTGTTACGCCGACGACACCCTCGTGACGGCCCGCGGCAGCACCCTGCGAGAGGCATCCATCCTCGCCACGGCGGGCGTGGCCCAGGTGGTGGCCAGGATCCGCGCCCTGGGACTCGAGGTCGCTCTGAACAAGTCGGAGGCCCTCGTGTTCCATGGGCCGCGGAACAGGCCGCCCCCTGGAGCTACAATAATGGTGGGAGGAACCTCCATCGCCGTCGGGACGACGATGAAGTATCTCGGACTCGTCTTAGATGGCCGATGGAGGTTCGAAGAGCACTTCCGGCTACTGGCCCCGAAATTGGTGGCAGCGGCCGGAGCTCTGGGGCGTATCCTCCCCAACTTGGGAGGCCCCGGAGGCACTTGCCGACGCTTGTACACCGGTGTGGTACGCTCCATGGCGCTCTACGGGGCGCCAATATGGGCAGAGGCCATGTACGCCCGAAACTTGGCTGTGCTGCGGCGTCCGCAGCGCGCCATGGCGCTCAGGGTGGCCCGGGCGTACCGCACCGTGTCGTGCGTCGGCGCTTGTGTGCTTGCCGGTACGCCGCCGTGGGACCTCGAAGCCGAGGTACTCGCGGCGGTGTATTGGCGAAAGAAGGCGGAGGTGGTCGATGGTGGCCGCCCCCACCCGCTGGAAATCCGGCGATGGAGGGAGGATGCTAATGAGGTCCTTCTTCAAAGGTGGTCGGCTCGCCTGGAAAATCCTGTGGCGAGCCAGGCGTTGGTGGCCGCCGTCCGGCCCATCCTTAGGGAGTGGCTGGAACGGCGGCATGGGGCTCTCTCCTTCCACCTGACACAGGTACTCACCGGGCATGGTTGCTTCGGTGACTACTTGTGCCGGGTGGCGGGTAGAGAGCCCACTGGGGGGTGCCACCATTGTGTGGCGAGGGTCGTGGACACAGCGCAACATACGCGCGAGGAGTGCCCAGCTTGGGCGGTTCCTCGCGCCGCCTTGTCCGCGGCCATTGGTGGGGACTTGTCGCTCCCGGCCGTGGTTTCGGCCATGGTCGAGAGCGACGAGTCGTGGGAGGCGGTCGCCTCCTTCTGCAACGAGGTGATGTTGCAGAAGGAGGCGGCGGAGCGGGAGCGAGAAGACGCTGTCGACTCGCTCCCGATCCGTCGCCGGCGCTGGGGCAGGCGGCGTCGGGCCTTCGCGGCTCGAATGCCGCCGCCCTAGGGGACCTGTGGGCGGTAGATCGGGGGATCTGCTGCCCACACTAGAGGTCCCGTGCTGGAGATGCCCTACGTGTTCTGTGGGCATCTCAGCGGAGGCGGGCGGGGCTTGTTCGGTTATTTTGTCCGAACAAGCCCCGCCCCGACGAGGAGGGCTCCCCACTTTAAGGGGAGCGACACCACGGCGGGGCACGCGGTTGCAGACCTTTGCGGTTCCCGTAGCCCCGCTATTGGTGAGAGGAGGAACACCCCAGGGTTTTAGTCAGTAGGAGTCTGACATAACCCGGTCGCCTCCCCCGAGGCTGCCGGGTATCCATGTAGGATTTCCCTGGGTCAAAAAAAAAAAAAAAAAAAAAAAAAGGTTAGGTTAGGTTAGGTTAGGTTCACCTGGAGGGTGTGGGTCCGGATCTGGCGGAGAGCCAGTATGGGTTCCGCAGGGGTCGATCGACCATCGACGCGGTGATGCGGGTTAAGTCCCAAGCGCAGGAGGTAGTTGCCCGGGGCGGGGTTGTCTTGGCGGTGTCACTCGACATCGCCAACGCATTCAACTCCCTCCCCTGGAGCTGCATACTGGAGGCGCTCCGGTATCATGGAGTGCCCCTGTACCTGCGCCGAGTTATCGGGGCTTACCTGTCCGAAAGGTCGGTGGTCTACCCCGGCCGAGAGGGCTGGAGCCGACGGGAAATGTCGTGCGGTGTTCCACAGGGTTCGGTTCTGGGTCCGCTCCTGTGGAACATCGGGTACGACTGGGTGCTGCGGGTACCGTGTATCCGGGGTGTCGACGTAACGTGTTACGCCGACGATACCCTGGTCACCGCCCGCGGCACGACGTATAGTACAGCCGCCTACCGCGCCACCGCTGGAGTGGCGCAATTTGTGGGCCGGATACGACGGTTGGGCTTGGAGGTGGCCCTTAGCAAGTCTGAGGCCCTGTGTTTTCACGGGCCTCGGCAGGCGCCACCTCGGGATGCCCATATCGTCGTGAGTGGAGTCCGCATAGACGTCGGGTTGACGATGAGATATTTAGGTCTCGTCCTCGACGGTCGGTGGGATTTCACAGCCCACTTCGGGCGCCTGGTGCCAAGGGTGATGGGCGCGGCGGCTGCTCTCGGGCGGCTGCTGCCGAACACCGGCGAGCCGGGCGCCCTTTGTAGGCGGCTGTACCTGGGGATCGTGCGATCAATGGTGACGTACGGAGCTCCCGTATGGGCGGAGGCCCTGAATCGCCGCAATATCGCCCTTTTGCGGAGACCGCAGAGGGTGGTGGCAATCAGGGCTATACGGGGATATCGCACGATCTCCTGCGAAGCGGCGTGTGTGCTGGCCGGGTCCTTGCCATGGGACCTTGAAGCGAGAGCCCTCGCGTCAGTCTATTTCTGGCGTGAGGAGGCGCTGGCCCAGGGCGAGACGCCGGCACCACGCGAGGTGGAGGGGCGCAGGGCGCAGTTGCGCACGCTTGCCATCCAGGAGTGGAAGTCCAGGCTGGAGCACCCTAGTGCGGGTCTTAGGACCATCGAGGCCATCCGTCCAGTGATGGATGAGTGGCTGGAGCGGAGGCATGGCACGTTGACCTTCCGGTTGACGCAGATCCTCTCGGGACACGGTTGTTTCGGGAGGTATCTGTGTCGGATTGCCGGGAGGGAGCCGACCGCCGAGTGCCACCACTGTGACGGGTGCCTCGAGGAGGAGGCACAGCATACGCTGGAGGTGTGCCCAGCCTGGGCAAGCGAGCGCAGCGAGCTCTGCGCCGAAGTGGGGACAGATCTCTCGCTGCCGAGCGTGGTTCGCGCTGTGGTTGACAGCGAGAGATCGTGGGACGCACTCCACTCCTTTTGCGAGCGAGTTATGCTCGCAAAGGAGGCGGCGGAACGTGACAGGGAGGACACTACCACCCTGGCTATCCGCCGCAGGAGAACCGGGCGTCGGAGGGCGGCTTTTTTGAGCCACCTTCCCCCCAACATGGGCCCAAGGGTGGCGGACTCGGGGGAGTCTGCTGCCCATCAACATCGGGCCCGAGTAGTGGAGCGTGTGTTCCCGCACGCTACTCAGGAGGAGACGGCGGAGACAAGAGCTCCGGTCTCTGCCGTCGACGAAGAGGAGGCCTCCGATCAGGCCGTCGCTGCTGGATACGCGGACGAATGCTTCGGCGCCCCCGTATATCCAGCCGGCAGCGACAGGTAGGAACGCCGTGGGGTTTTAGTCAGTAGGAGTCTGACATAACCCGGCCGCTCCCCCCGGAGTGCCCGGGTATCCATGAGGATTTCCCCACGTAAAAAAAAAAAAAAAAAAAAAAAAAAAAAAAAAAAAAAAAAAAGGTTAGGTTAGGTTAGGTTAGGTTAGGTTAGGTTAGGTTAGGTTAGGTTAGGTTAGGTTAGGTTAGGTTAGGTTAGGTTAGGTTAGGTTAGGTTAGGTTAGGTTAGGTTAGGTTAGGTTAGGTTAGGTTAGGTTAGGTTAGGTTAGGTTAGGTTAGGTTAGGTTAGGTTAGGTTAGGTTAGGTTAGGTTAGGTTAGGTTAGGTTAGGTTAGGTTAGGTTAGGTTAGGTTAGGTTAGGTTAGGTTAGGTTAGGTTAGGTTAGGTTAGGTTAGGTTAGGTTAGGTTAGGTTAGGTTAGGTTAGGTTAGGTTAGGTTAGGTTAGGTTAGGTTAGGTTAGGTTAGGTTAGGTTAGGTTAGGTTAGGTTAGGTTAGGTTAGGTTAGGTTAGGTTAGGTTAGGTTAGGTTAGGTTAGGTTAGGTTAGGTTAGGTTAGGTTAGGTTAGGTTAGGTTAGGTTAGGTTAGGTTAGGTTAGGTTAGGTTAGGTTAGGTTAGGTTAGGTTAGGTTAGGTTAGGTTAGGTTAGGTTAGGTTAGGTTAGGTTAGGTTAGGTTAGGTTAGGTTAGGTTAGGTTAGGTTAGGTTAGGTTAGGTTAGGTTTTTTTTTAGTTTTCCCAGGCCAAGTACACCCCTGACCTGGGGAGTATATTATCGACAACACTATGCTAAGTGATACAACTGTGTGTCTATACTAAGGGTAGTTAATATTACTTATTATTGATAACATTGGTTTTTCGTACAGATTACAAGTGTTTTTTAAAATTATTTTACATCTTGTGATATAGCTTAATTACAATTCTTAGTTGTTGAAGCTGGGTCGTTTAACTTTTATTTATATAATGAAGAGATTTTAATGGGCCCAGTGTTACATTATTGCAGTATTCCTAATACTAAGTTACACATATATAATACATAAATGATTTGTTTTAGTTAGGTGATCATAATTATAAGAAGTACAAATTTTTTGAAAAGGGTGCAGCCAGGATGCATGTCTGGCGCAGGCGATGTTTTGCATTAAGTGTAAGGCAAGGCGCAGATTCCGTGCGCGGCGCAAGCGACCCCGCAGACGGGCCATCCCTTGTGAGCCACTACTCAAGGACCCATCCACGATTCCGCCCACCCCGCGCCCGGCACCATCGCCTCCCGCGCGCCCGCCGCTCCCCCCGCTCCCCCCTCGGGCCGCATCCGCATCTGCCCGGATGGCGGTTCGTTCCCACAGAAACAGGGAGAGGGAGAGGGGGGGGCAAGGGACGCGCGGCCCCCATACACAAGATGCATGTACAAAATGTTGCTCAATGGTGAGCCTATCTCTAGTGTCAGCTGACATTCCTAATCCTAAGTTAGATACATATAATACATTAGTGATTTGTTATAGTTAAGTGATCATAATTATTGTTATAAATAAGAAGCAGTACAATTTTTTATAAAGGGGTGCAGCCAGGATGCACGTCTGGCACAGACGATGTCTTTTCGTTTTGCATTAAGTGTAAGACAAGGCGCAGATGCCGCGCGCGGCGCAAGCGACCCCGCAGACGGGCCATCCCTTGTGAGCCACTGCTCAAGGACCCATCCACGATTTCGCCCACCCCGCGCCCGGCACCACCGCCTCCCGCGCGCCCGCCGCTCCCCCCTCGGGCCGCATCCGCATCTGCTCGGATGGCGGTTCGTTCCCACAGAAACAGGGAGAGGGAGAGGGGGGGGCAAGGGACGCGCGGCCCCCATACACAAGATGCATGTACAAAATGTTGCTCAATGGTGAGCCTATCTCTAGTGTCAGCTGACATTCCTAATCCTAATTTAGACACATATGATACATTAGTGATATGTTATAGTTAGGTGATCATCATTATAGTTATAAATAAGAAGAAGTACAATTTTTTATAAAGGGTGCAGCCAGGATGCACGTCTGGCGCAGACGATGTCTTTTCGTTTTGCATTGAGTGTAAGACAAGGCGCAGATGCCGCGCGCGGCGCAAGCGACCCCGCAGACGGGCCATCCCTTGTGAGCCACTGCTCAAGGACCCATCCACGATTCCGCCCACCCCGCGCCCGGCACCACCGCCTCCCGCGCGCCCGCCGCTCCCCCCGCTCCCCCCTCGGGCCGCATCCGCATCTGCTCGGATGGCGGTTCGTTCCCACAGAAACAGGGAGAGGGAGAGGGGGGGGCAAGGGACGCGCGGCCCCCATACACAAGATGCGTGTACAAGATGTATGTAAAAAATGTTGCTCAATGGTGAGCCTATCTCTAGTGTCAGCTGACATTCCTAATCCTAAGTTAGATATATATAATACATTAGTGATTTTTATAATTAGGTAATCATAATTATAAGAAGTACAAAGTTTTTTAAGAAGGGGTGCAGCCAGGATGCACGTATGGCGCAGGCAATGTCTTATCGTTTTGCATTAAGTGTAAGGCAAGGCGCAGATGCCGCGCGCGGCGCAGGCGACCCCGCAGACGGGCCATCCCTTGTGAGCCACTGCTCAAGGACCCATCCACGATTCCGCCCACGCCGCGCCCGGCACCACCGCCCCCCGCGCGCCCATAACCCCCCACCCCCTCTCGGGCCGCGTCCACATCTGCCCGGATGGCGGTACGTTCCCACAGAAACAGGGCGAGGGAGAGGGGGGCAAGGGACGCGCGGCCCCCAAACACAAGATGCATGTACATAATGTTGCTCAATGGTGAGCCTATCTCTAATGTCAGCTGACATTCCCAGTCCCGAATTACCTATACATACCTTGGTGATTTGTTACAATTAAGTGATCATAATTATTGTTATAGATACGTGATACAGAATGTTTTAATAATGTTGTTTAGTTGCAGGTGCATTCGGTCATGGCGCAGACATATCGTAGGTGATATAATTACAGGGCAAAACGAAAGAATTTATATAAATAATTTATAATTAGTACCCAATTATAAAATGTCAAAGTAGTACGATGAGGGGTGCAGACAAATTAAGTTGCGGTCAATTTGTAGATAATTACTGAAATTGTGTAGGCGGGCAAGAATAGATTGTATATTCCTATGTTGCAGGCTGGCTGCAGGCTGTTGCAGATATAAAGAGATAGGTATATATAGGTCTTTAAAATGGTTATTTATATGCTTGTTTTTATGGACGTAATACATCTAATCACATCGAGATATATATAGTGCGTGTGTATAGTTTGTAATGATTGAGTGTATAATGTGTGTGTAATATGTAGATAGTCATATGTATGTACAAATAGTAAATAAATAAATAAATAAATACTTCATACCGGCATCCAAAATATTTTGGAACTAAGTGGGAGGACTACGGGAGTTATCATCTGACAATCCTAATCCTAAGTTATAAATATATACATTAGTAATAACTAATTAATAATAACGAGTCTGTGTTAGTATAGTACGGGTATGGTGCCGGCGCAGGTCGGCGCGGGCGGCCGCGCAGCGCAGCGCAACGTGAGACGTGCGTCCCGCTCTCCCCGCACGTCCGCGCGATCGACCGAGTCGTAAGTACCTATGCCCGCTCGTCGACTCGCTATATTGCCGCCATATAGTTGTATGCGTAGTGTAGTGCACACGCGCTGAGACGATTTCCGTGGCAGGGAGGGGTCCGAGTTATGTGCCGTTGAATGCCTTAAGTTTTCTTATTATGTAGTTGATGTGTTTAATAAAATTTTCAGTAGTTTGTTCTTTGGTTATAACCTGTTCCAGATTATACGGGTCAATTCTGAGGTTGTCAGCAACAATGCGTAAGTCCAGGCGTGTAGTTTGGAACCTAGGGCAGTCCTGTATGAGGTGTTTGATTGTCTGGACTGTAAGACTATCGCAAGGGCACAGGTTGTCGCCGACAATTCCGAACCGATGCAGATATTCTTTATGATAGCCGTGGCCAGAGAGGATCTGTGTTATTGCGAAGGTAGGCTTGATGCATGAGAGTACTTTATATAGCGTACTTAGGGTAGGACACCATTGTCTGAGTATGGGCCCTTTGGTATTTTCTATGTATGCATCCTCAGCCCTTTGATTGCTAATGGTTTTGTTTAGGCACTTGGCGTGGCTAATCGGGAACATGTTGTATGCGCTGGAAGTGTGGCTGGCTGCCGCCGCCTTGGCTGCTGCATCCGCCTCTTCGTTTCCCTCAATGCCGACGTGTGCGCGAATCCATGCGAAATGGACCTCGATCCCGCGGGTGTGTATGGCGCGGTGTATGTCTACCACCAAGGGGTGCATACTATTCGGGTTTGCTATTTCCTGCAGTCCCGATTTGCTGTCAGACAGGATACCTAGTTTGTTTAGCTTTCTGGTTGTAGCCCATACAATTGCCTCCCTGATGGCTAGCAGCTCAGCTTGGAATACTGAGCAACAGTCATGTAGTTTGAGCTTCTTTGTTGTTCTGTCTCCGTTAGGGTGGTGTACTACAAATGCAGCACCCACCATACCTCCATGCTTGCTGCCATCGGTGTATATTAGATGGGTGGTGAGATCGATCATACCGTCTATTTCCATTTGGTTTTCAGCTTCATGGAAGTTGATGTATGCTCTGTCTGCGGGGTGGAGTAGTTCATGCGGTTTTACTGGTGTTTCCAGCAGTACGTCGCACGGCAGATGTTGCGTGGTTCCGGTGATTTTAGTCATTTCGTTGTCTGCGATTTCTTGTATTTTTATGTTGAGGGGTGTGAGTTGTGCCAGTGCTATAGAGTTAATTGTGTTTAATGTTCTGAATCCTTTTATTATTTTGATTGCGAATTTTCTTTGCATTGAGAGAAGTTTGGAGTTGACATGCTGAAATCGTAGGGCTGTGCTCCAAACGCACGCTGCATATGACACTATAGGCTCTATAACTTGTTTATAAATTATTTGTATGTTTTCCGCATGAACTCCCCAGGTGGGCCTGACAAATCTTGCTAGTTTGGCATATATTTTTTGAGCCTTGCCTATGGCATATTTTGAGTGTTGAATAAAGTTAAGCTTGCTGTCGATTATTATGCCTAGTACTTTAACCTCGTTTGATAACTCTATGTTGTGGTTGTTTATATTGACTTTAACGTTTTTTGCCTTTTTTGTAAAGGGCACGGCCACTGTTTTAGCTGGTCCAAACTGCAGCTTCACTCTATTACCCCATTCGTTTATTTGTTTAAGTGCATTGTTAACGCTATTTTCAAGCATTTTGATGCATTTGTTGTGGACAATGAGGAAGACATCGTCTGCGAACGCTTGGATTCTGCATCCATCGGGGAGCGGGGATTCCAGAAGTTCGTCTAGTATTAAATTCCAAAAAGTGGGTCCGCAGACAGATCCTTGGATGCACCCTTTGCTGAGGCTCCTGGTAGTGCGGCTTTCGACTACGTCAATAGTGACAGTTCTATTTTCTAGATAACTTTGTATGATTGTGAATAAATTCCTGGGGCATTTTATATGCTGCAGCCGAGTCAGGATCGCCGGCCACCAGGCGTTGTCGAATGCGGCCTGGATGTCCAGCGATACAGCCATGATGTGTTCCTTATTGCCCTTGTGGTATTTGATGTCGTCGACTATTCTGGTGAGAGCCTGTATGGTTGATTTTTGTTCCTTAAATCCATATTGTGCATCGTTAGTTGTATGAGTTGTCTGCATATGGTAGTTAAGCCTTTTTATAATCAATTTTTCCAGAAGTTTGCCAAATACATTTATTAGTCCAATGGGCCTGTATGCGGATGTGTTGGTATAGTCTGTTTTCCCTGGTTTAGGTATAATTTTAACATACGCTTTTTTCCAGTAAATAGGAAAGTAGTTTAGTTCCAGGCATCTGTTCATAATGTCTATAATAATTCTAGGGAAGTTTTTAGTAAAGCATAAACATATGTCGGAGGTGAGATGGTCCATTCCCGGGGCTCTATTTGGGTTCATGCTCTCAAGTGCAGACAAAATTTCTTGTATGGTGAATGGTGGCTCGTTGTTGGTGTCCGGTATGTTATTGGATCTGGTTCTTATTGCTTTTTGTTCATTTGTGTCATCTAGTTGAGTGTCTATAGGGTAGAATTTTGTGAGAAATTCGTTTGCCGTTTCTAAGCTGGTAGTAGTATATTGGTTATTGCTAGTTTGTATGGTAGATGGTGGCTGCATGGGTGACGCATTTTTGAGCAGTCTGTTGGTTAGGGACCAGACGTCCTCCTTATCCTGGCTGGTGCAGAATTCTCTGAAGTTTTTGGTGGACGTTGCTCTTATTGTCTGCGCATATATTTCTCTGAGGTTATTCCTTTCCTCCAATGCCTCTTCCATTGGCCTATTTTTCTTCTTGAGTTGACTTAGTAAATGGTGATTTTTAATGACTTTTTTCTTGAGCTGCTCCAGCTCCTCATTCCACCACAGATGCTTTGCGACTGTCTTTTTGGGTTTTCCCATGGTGTTCTTGCATGCCTGTTGGGTGGCATCCGTGATCTGTCTAATGTAGTCCTCCAAGTTGGAGGCGTCCATATCGCAGATCCGGGTGTCGATTAGGTTTCCTTTTTCTAGTTCTGTTTGAATTGCATTTGATATCGGTTCCCAGTTTTTGATTGGTTTTGTATTGAACTCGAACGTGGAGGTTTTCTTGCTTCGAATAATGTTATTTCTATTTATCTGTAGTGTGTACTCGATACCGTGGTGGTCGGATGAGGGGCATATGTCGGCATTGACCTTCCACTCGTGGATTCTGTCAGCTAAGGTGTAGGTTGCTAAAGTAATATCTACTATAGATGCACGTATTGTGTTGTTGGTGACCACTTCGAAGGTGTTGCATTCCCCTATGTTGCATGTTGCAAGATTATGCGCAATCATAAGGTCGTGGATTTGTTCACCTCTTCTATTAGGCTTTGGGGATCCCCATGAGGGATGCCACCCATTGAGGTCACCCCCGATTATGTGGGGTGAGTTTTGAGTATTGTGAAGCAGCATGTCCAGTTTATCCATTGTGTGGTGTGGGTCCGCATTTGGTTCGATATATATGCAAGTAATGTATACATTTCCGTTGATGGTCTTAAGGCTGACAGTACTCAAATTTGGTGCAGACAGCATGGTTTCGCCCAATATACCCCCCGTATTTTCCCTAATGAGGATGGCAGCTTTGGTGCATCCATCGCTAGGGCTGGGGTACTGATATATGGTGTACCCAGGTACTTTACTGACACCATTAAGGTTATTTTGGGTGTAGGGTTCCGTGAGTAAAATTATATTGATCTCATTGCGAAGTGCATACGATAGCACTTCATGGTATGCGTCGCGGCCGCGACCCACATTACATTGAATGAATTTAATGTGATTCTGTTTTTTGTGACTATTGATCCTACTCATAATCTGTGCGTTTAAATAACTTAATCTTCATGGCCCTAACTCCCGGGCAGAGACTGGATGTCGCGTGATGCGTTGTATTTATGTTGGTGTTGTACTTGGTGTTGTGTATTTTGCAGTTGTGACAAGTGTTTTTCTGTGGGTCGCCTTTTGTGGGGCAGTTCTTATGTGAGTGGCCGGTGTCTGCGCAGTATTGACAGATTTGGGTTTCGGATGTGCATTTACCTATGGTATGTCCATATTTCAAGCATCTAAGACATTGCTTAAATGCAGAATACTCCTCGAGATGAACTTTTGTGTGATCTATGTTTATTCTACGTGTCCCTATTGTTGTCTGCCAGAGATGGGGAGCTATACGTAGCACAGCGTTGTAAAGGCTGGGGTTTCTATTTGGTTTGGTAAAGCATAAGGCCATATCTTCAGGGTCAGTGTTAGAGTATATTTCATTCTGGTTGATGATTACTTCAACCAGCTCTTTGGTTGGTGTGTCCCTAGATATACCCTTAAGTATCACCATAGGTCTAAGGTTGCGGGCTGGTTCCGCCCTCATCGCACCCCCTTCACAGATTTTGTTAATGGTTTCATCGCGTTGCTTAGTGGTGTCGAATTCAACCCTGAGCTTATTGCCCGAGAGGGGGGTTATTTTAGTTGGGGCGTATTTGACATTACGGAAGGATATTTCCCTTTTCCAGTTGTCGGTTATCTTTTCGGTAGTTTTAGGATCGTTATTCGAGATTATTGCAGCAGGGTTAGATTTTTTGTACTTTCTAGTGTTGTTATTATGTCCGCTCGCTATATTAGCATAAGTTAAAGTATCAGGAGGGTTCAATGAGGGCGCAGCCACACCGCAGACAAGTGCATCAGTTATGGCCTGGGTGACGCGGGAGACTATTGCCTCTTCAGACTCTTTGATGGCATTTTTAATGTTGTTGTTATCAAATTGCGTGCTGTTTGGGGGGAAATCGTATTGTGATTGTGGTAGTTGAGTAGGTTGGGTTTTAAATTCTATAGAATTTTTCATTGCATCTTGTATTTTTTGGGCCGAGCTTATTATAATCTCCTTGGAGACCTTGGTGACACTTTTCCCTCGCGTTATTTCCGCCAATATTGTCTGCGCGCATTCTAGTACAAATTGGAACCCGGGGGACCCCGTTAGATCCACGTCTGCAGAGCTCATGTTTAGGCAATTATACGTTACTTGATGTTATTGTTTAATAGTTCGATCTAGGTATGCTATCATACCAGGTGATTAATATTGGATGCGTTTTGTATGCCCAATCATTTGGCTCTGCAGACGGAACCGAGCCACGGATGCATAACAATCTTAAATATTGCAAATTATAAATAGGATTAAATCTAGCACTTACAGTGTCTGCAGCGTTCGCTATGGTGTTTATTTATTTGTTTGCACTGATGTTTGGTAGAGGTGCACTGAATTTAAACCATTTCACTTTTCACTGGGAAGAACTATTTCACAAAGATATGGCAAGAGAAGACAAGAGAAAAGGGGGCGGGGGGAGGGCAGACAGGGGGAGCTAAGTGGGTTGCGATCGCAGCACCGCCGACCGCCGCAGCCGCAGCCCGCAGGTGCAGACGCAGACGCAGGCAGCCACAGGCACCAGCTGCACAGGTGTAAGGGGCGTCAGCGCGTAGAGCGCAGCCGCAGCAAGCGCAGACGTAGGCAGGGGTGTTGTCGCTGCAGGTGGCGCAGGTTCGGCGTCGTCACAGTCGCGAGTTCAGGTGCCGCAGCCGCAGGCAGCGCCACCGCAAGCAACAGTGCAACCACAGGCAATGAAAGCACAGTTCGCCCAGATGTCGGTGGCCCGGATGCGGGAGATGTGATGCCCGTACAAAACACTTAAATACCTTGTTAAAGTCCTCGGTGTAGCCGTGGTTTTAGGTATGCCCCGCTTGTTGAGATTGCCCGCGAAGTCACATTACACTAGGGATGCGGAGGGGGGTTATAACTGAGTGAACACCGCAGTACTGAGTCTGTGTCACTTATTATTTGCACTTGGAATGCTTTTAATACTTTGGATGCATATGTATAGACATAGTATATATAATATGATATAAATATGCACTTTATATTGAGTCTTCGCCACTCATTAGTATTGGCTGCGCACTCGCGATACACTAGGATTATCGTATTACTGCATTTAATATTGGTACAAAACACTGAGCTGATGCATTCTCATTCGCACAAAACACAGATGCATTCGCATTTTTTGCCGCACTGAACTGCACTAGCAGACGAAGAAGCGCCGCGCTGCGCATGCGGCCGCCGCCGCAGCCGCGGCCGTCGCAGCCGCAAGCCCCCGGCGGGCACGTGTGGTCGCAGCAACTGGATCCGCGGGACTGGTCGAACAGTCGAGTCCCCCCGTGCCGGTCGCCGTTCCCCGCACACTCGGCTAGCCCCTCCGACGTCCTAAGCGGTTTCCCCTCCGCTCTCGACGTCACCCGCTCGAGGGGGGATCGCGCGCGAATCACTCCGTGGCCGTCCACGGAGTCCGCCGGTCACGCCGGATGCCCCTGCTGACGCCGACGCAGTCCGCAGATGCAGGCGCATCCGCAGTCGCAGCCGCGGTGCGCCGACGCGGTCCAAGCCTGCGGGTGCAGGTGCAGACCGCAGACGCAGCCGCGGTCACGGTGAGCCGACGCGGTCACAGCCTGCAGGTGCAGGCGCAGACCGCAGACGCAGCCGCAGACGCAGACGCGGCTTGTAGGCGCGGTTGGTAGGCGCGGATGCGGATGCTGCCTGCACGTGCAGGCGCATCCGAAGCTGCAGTGTGGCAGCCGACGCGGATCGCGAGGTGGGCGCGTGCGCTCGCCACCGTGGCTCGACGAAGACTGGTTAGGTTAGGTTAGGTTAGGTTAGGTTAGGTTAGGTTAGGTTAGGTTAGGTTAGGTTAGGTTAGGTTAGGTTAGGTTAGGTTAGGTTAGGTTAGGTTAGGTTAGGTTAGGTTAGGTTAGGTTAGGTTAGGTTAGGTTAGGTTAGGTTAGGTTAGGTTAGGTTAGGTTAGGTTAGGTTAGGTTAGGTTAGGTTAGGTTAGGTTAGGTTAGGTTAGGTTAGGTTAGGTTAGGTTAGGTTAGGTTAGGTTAGGTTAGGTTAGGTTAGGTTAGGTTAGGTTAGGTTAGGTTAGGTTAGGTTAGGTTAGGTTAGGTTAGGTTAGGTTAGGTTAGGTTAGGTTAGGTTAGGTTAGGTTAGGTTAGGTTAGGTTAGGTTAGGTTAGGTTAGGTTAGGTTAGGTTAGGTTAGGTTAGGTTAGGTTAGGTTAGGTTAGGTTAGGTTAGGTTAGGTTAGGTTAGGTTAGGTTAGGTTAGGTTAGGTTAGGTTAGGTTAGGTTAGGTTAGGTTAGGTTAGGTTAGGTTAGGTTAGGTTAGGTTAGGTTAGGTTAGGTTAGGTTAGGTTAGGTTAGGTTAGGTTAGGTTAGGTTAGGTTAGGTTAGGTTAGGTTAGGTTAGGTTAGGTTAGGTTAGGTTAGGTTAGGTTAGGTTAGGTTAGGTTAGGTTAGGTTAGGTTAGGTTAGGTTAGGTTAGGTTAGGTTAGGTTAGGTTAGGTTAGGTTAGGTTAGGTTAGGTTAGGTTAGGTTAGGTTAGGTTAGGTTAGGTTAGGTTAGGTTAGGTTAGGTTAGGTTAGGTTAGGTTAGGTTAGGTTAGGTTAGGTTAGGTTAGGTTAGGTTAGGTTAGGTTAGGTTGGTTAGGTTAGGTTAGGTTAGGTTAGGTTAGGTTAGGTTAGGTTAGGTTAGGTTAGGTTAGGTTAGGTTAGGTTAGGTTAGGTTAGGTTAGGTTAGGTTAGGTTAGGTTAGGTTAGGTTAGGTTAGGTTAGGTTAGGTTAGGTTAGGTTAGGTTAGGTTAGGTTAGGTTAGGTTAGGTTAGGTTAGGTTAGGTTAGGTTAGGTTAGGTTAGGTTAGGTTAGGTTAGGTTAGGTTAGGTTAGGTTAGGTTAGGTTAGGTTAGGTTAGGTTAGGTTAGGTTAGGTTAGGTTAGGTTAGGTTAGGTTAGGTTAGGTTAGGTTAGGTTAGGTTAGGTTAGGTTAGGTTAGGTTAGGTTAGGTTAGGTTAGGTTAGGTTAGGTTAGGTTAGGTTAGGTTAGGTTAGGTTAGGTTAGGTGTTAGGTTAGGTTAGGTTAGGTTAGGTTAGGTTAGGTTAGGTTAGGTTAGGTTAGGTTAGGTTAGGTTAGGTTAGGTTAGGTTAGGTTAGGTTAGGTTAGGTTAGGTTAGGTTAGGTTAGGTTAGGTTAGGTTAGGTTAGGTTAGGTTAGGTTAGGTTAGGTTAGGTTAGGTTAGGTTAGGTTAGGTTAGGTTAGGTTAGGTTAGGTTAGGTTAGGTTAGGTTAGGTTAGGTTAGGTTAGGTTAGGTTAGGTTAGGTTAGGTTAGGTTAGGTTAGGTTAGGTTAGGTTAGGTTAGGTTAGGTTAGGTTAGGTTAGGTTAGGTTAGGTTAGGTTAGGTTAGGTTAGGTTAGGTTAGGTTAGGTTAGGTTAGGTTAGGTTAGGTTAGGTTAGGTTAGGTTAGGTTAGGTTAGGTTAGGTTAGGTTAGGTTAGGTTAGGTTAGGTTAGGTTAGGTTAGGTTAGGTTAGGTTAGGTTAGGTTAGGTTAGGTTAGGTTAGGTTAGGTTAGGTTAGGTTAGGTTAGGTTAGGTTAGGTTAGGTTAGGTTAGGTTAGGTTAGGTTAGGTTAGGTTAGGTTAGGTTAGGTTAGGTTAGGTTAGGTTAGGTTAGGTTAGGTTAGGTTAGGTTAGGTTAGGTTAGGTTAGGTTAGGTTAGGTTAGGTTAGGTTAGGTTAGGTTAGGTTAGGTTAGGTTAGGTTAGGTTAGGTTAGGTTAGGTTAGGTTAGGTTAGGTTAGGTTAGGTTAGGTTAGGTTAGGTTAGGTTAGGTTAGGTTAGGTTAGGTTAGGTTAGGTTAGGTTAGGTTAGGTTAGGTTAGGTTAGGTTAGGTTAGGTTAGGTTAGGTTAGGTTAGGTTAGGTTAGGTTAGGTTAGGTTAGGTTAGGTTAGGTTAGGTTAGGTTAGGTTAGGTTAGGTTAGGTTAGGTTAGGTTAGGTTAGGTTAGGTTAGGTTAGGTTAGGTTAGGTTAGGTTAGGTTAGGTTAGGTTAGGTTAGGTTAGGTTAGGTTAGGTTAGGTTAGGTTAGGTTAGGTTAGGTTAGGTTAGGTTAGGTTAGGTTAGGTTAGGTTAGGTTAGGTTAGGTTAGGTTAGGTTAGGTTAGGTTAGGTTAGGTTAGGTTAGGTTAGGTTAGGTTAGGTTAGGTTAGGTTAGGTTAGGTTAGGTTAGGTTAGGTTAGGTTAGGTTAGGTTAGGTTAGGTTAGGTTAGGTTAGGTTAGGTTAGGTTAGGTTAGGTTAGGTTAGGTTAGGTTAGGTTAGGTTAGGTTAGGTTAGGTTAGGTTAGGTTAGGTTAGGTTAGGTTAGGTTAGGTTAGGTTAGGTTAGGTTAGGTTAGGTTAGGTTAGGTTAGGTTAGGTTAGGTTAGGTTAGGTTAGGTTAGGTTAGGTTAGGTTAGGTTAGGTTAGGTTAGGTTAGGTTAGGTTAGGTTAGGTTAGGTTAGGTTAGGTTAGGTTAGGTTAGGTTAGGTTAGGTTAGGTTAGGTTAGGTTAGGTAGGTTAGGTTAGGTTAGGTTAGGTTAGGTTAGGTTAGGTTAGGTTAGGTTAGGTTAGGTTAGGTTAGGTTAGGTTAGGTTAGGTTAGGTTAGGTTAGGTTAGGTTAGGTTAGGTTAGGTTAGGTTAGGTTAGGTTAGGTTAGGTTAGGTTAGGTTAGGTTAGGTTAGGTTAGGTTAGGTTAGGTTAGGTTAGGTTAGGTTAGGTTAGGTTAGGTTAGGTTAGGTTAGGTTAGGTTAGGTTAGGTTAGGTTAGGTTAGGTTAGGTTAGGTTAGGTTAGGTTAGGTTAGGTTAGGTTAGGTTAGGTTAGGTTAGGTTAGGTTAGGTTAGGTTAGGTTAGGTTAGGTTAGGTTAGGTTAGGTTAGGTTAGGTTAGGTTAGGTTAGGTTAGGTTAGGTTAGGTTAGGTTAGGTTAGGTTAGGTTAGGTTAGGTTAGGTTAGGTTAGGTTAGGTTAGGTTAGGTTAGGTTAGGTTAGGTTAGGTTAGGTTAGGTTAGGTTAGGTTAGGTTAGGTTAGGTTAGGTTAGGTTAGGTTAGGTTAGGTTAGGTTAGGTTAGGTTAGGTTAGGTTAGGTTAGGTTAGGTTAGGTTAGGTTAGGTTAGGTTAGGTTAGGTTAGGTTAGGTTAGGTTAGGTTAGGTTAGGTTAGGTTAGGTTAGGTTAGGTTAGGTTAGGTTAGGTTAGGTTAGGTTAGGTTAGGTTAGGTTAGGTTAGGTTAGGTTAGGTTAGGTTAGGTTAGGTTAGGTTAGGTTAGGTTAGGTTAGGTTAGGTTAGGTTAGGTTAGGTTAGGTTAGGTTAGGTTAGGTTAGGTTAGGTTAGGTTAGGTTAGGTTAGGTTAGGTTAGGTTAGGTTAGGTTAGGTTAGGTTAGGTTAGGTTAGGTTAGGTTAGGTTAGGTTAGGTTAGGTTAGGTTAGGTTAGGTTAGGTTAGGTTAGGTTAGGTTAGGTTAGGTTAGGTTAGGTTAGGTTAGGTTAGGTTAGGTTAGGTTAGGTTAGGTTAGGTTAGGTTAGGTTAGGTTAGGTTAGGTTAGGTTAGGTTAGGTTAGGTTAGGTTAGGTTAGGTTAGGTTAGGTTAGGTTAGGTTAGGTTAGGTTAGGTTAGGTTAGGTTAGGTTAGGTTAGGTTAGGTTAGGTTAGGTTAGGTTAGGTTAGGTTAGGTTAGGTTAGGTTAGGTTAGGTTAGGTTAGGTTAGGTTAGGTTAGGTTAGGTTAGGTTAGGTTAGGTTAGGTTAGGTTAGGTTAGGTTAGGTTAGGTTAGGTTAGGTTAGGTTAGGTTAGGTTAGGTTAGGTTAGGTTAGGTTAGGTTAGGTTAGGTTAGGTTAGGTTAGGTTAGGTTAGGTTAGGTTAGGTTAGGTTAGGTTAGGTTAGGTTAGGTTAGGTTAGGTTAGGTTAGGTTAGGTTAGGTTAGGTTAGGTTAGGTTAGGTTAGGTTAGGTTAGGTTAGGTTAGGTTAGGTTAGGTTAGGTTAGGTTAGGTTAGGTTAGGTTAGGTTAGGTTAGGTTAGGTTAGGTTAGGTTAGGTTAGGTTAGGTTAGGTTAGGTTAGGTTAGGTTAGGTTAGGTTAGGTTAGGTTAGGTTAGGTTAGGTTAGGTTAGGTTAGGTTAGGTTAGGTTAGGTTAGGTTAGGTTAGGTTAGGTTAGGTTAGGTTAGGTTAGGTTAGGTTAGGTTAGGTTAGGTTAGGTTAGGTTAGGTTAGGTTAGGTTAGGTTAGGTTAGGTTAGGTTAGGTTAGGTTAGGTTAGGTTAGGTTAGGTTAGGTTAGGTTAGGTTAGGTTAGGTTAGGTTAGGTTAGGTTAGGTTAGGTTAGGTTAGGTTAGGTTAGGTTAGGTTAGGTTAGGTTAGGTTAGGTTAGGTTAGGTTAGGTTAGGTTAGGTTAGGTTAGGTTAGGTTAGGTTAGGTTAGGTTAGGTTAGGTTAGGTTAGGTTAGGTTAGGTTAGGTTAGGTTAGGTTAGGTTAGGTTAGGTTAGGTTAGGTTAGGTTAGGTTAGGTTAGGTTAGGTTAGGTTAGGTTAGGTTAGGTTAGGTTAGGTTAGGTTAGGTTAGGTTAGGTTAGGTTAGGTTAGGTTAGGTTAGGTTAGGTTAGGTTAGGTTAGGTTAGGTTAGGTTAGGTTAGGTTAGGTTAGGTTAGGTTAGGTTAGGTTAGGTTAGGTTAGGTTAGGTTAGGTTAGGTTAGGTTAGGTTAGGTTAGGTTAGGTTAGGTTAGGTTAGGTTAGGTTAGGTTAGGTTAGGTTAGGTTAGGTTAGGTTAGGTTAGGTTAGGTTAGGTTAGGTTAGGTTAGGTTAGGTTAGGTTAGGTTAGGTTAGGTTAGGTTAGGTTAGGTTAGGTTAGGTTAGGTTAGGTTAGGTTAGGTTAGGTTAGGTTAGGTTAGGTTAGGTTAGGTTAGGTTAGGTTAGGTTAGGTTAGGTTAGGTTAGGTTAGGTTAGGTTAGGTTAGGTTAGGTTAGGTTAGGTTAGGTTAGGTTAGGTTAGGTTAGGTTAGGTTAGGTTAGGTTAGGTTAGGTTAGGTTAGGTTAGGTTAGGTTAGGTTAGGTTAGGTTAGGTTAGGTTAGGTTAGGTTAGGTTAGGTTAGGTTAGGTTAGGTTAGGTTAGGTTAGGTTAGGTTAGGTTAGGTTAGGTTAGGTTAGGTTAGGTTAGGTTAGGTTAGGTTAGGTTAGGTTAGGTTAGGTTAGGTTAGGTTAGGTTAGGTTAGGTTAGGTTAGGTTAGGTTAGGTTAGGTTAGGTTAGGTTAGGTTAGGTTAGGTTAGGTTAGGTTAGGTTAGGTTAGGTTAGGTTAGGTTAGGTTAGGTTAGGTTAGGTTAGGTTAGGTTAGGTTAGGTTAGGTTAGGTTAGGTTAGGTTAGGTTAGGTTAGGTTAGGTTAGGTTAGGTTAGGTTAGGTTAGGTTAGGTTAGGTTAGGTTAGGTTAGGTTAGGTTAGGTTAGGTTAGGTTAGGTTAGGTTAGGTTAGGTTAGGTTAGGTTAGGTTAGGTTAGGTTAGGTTAGGTTAGGTTAGGTTAGGTTAGGTTAGGTTAGGTTAGGTTAGGTTAGGTTAGGTTAGGTTAGGTTAGGTTAGGTTAGGTTAGGTTAGGTTAGGTTAGGTTAGGTTAGGTTAGGTTAGGTTAGGTTAGGTTAGGTTAGGTTAGGTTAGGTTAGGTTAGGTTAGGTTAGGTTAGGTTAGGTTAGGTTAGGTTAGGTTAGGTTAGGTTAGGTTAGGTTAGGTTAGGTTAGGTTAGGTTAGGTTAGGTTAGGTTAGGTTAGGTTAGGTTAGGTTAGGTTAGGTTAGGTTAGGTTAGGTTAGGTTAGGTTAGGTTAGGTTAGGTTAGGTTAGGTTAGGTTAGGTTAGGTTAGGTTAGGTTAGGTTAGGTTAGGTTAGGTTAGGTTAGGTTAGGTTAGGTTAGGTTAGGTTAGGTTAGGTTAGGTTAGGTTAGGTTAGGTTAGGTTAGGTTAGGTTAGGTTAGGTTAGGTTAGGTTAGGTTAGGTTAGGTTAGGTTAGGTTAGGTTAGGTTAGGTTAGGTTAGGTTAGGTTAGGTTAGGTTAGGTTAGGTTAGGTTAGGTTAGGTTAGGTTAGGTTAGGTTAGGTTAGGTTAGGTTAGGTTAGGTTAGGTTAGGTTAGGTTAGGTTAGGTTAGGTTAGGTTAGGTTAGGTTAGGTTAGGTTAGGTTAGGTTAGGTTAGGTTAGGTTAGGTTAGGTTAGGTTAGGTTAGGTTAGGTTAGGTTAGGTTAGGTTAGGTTAGGTTAGGTTAGGTTAGGTTAGGTTAGGTTAGGTTAGGTTAGGTTAGGTTAGGTTAGGTTAGGTTAGGTTAGGTTAGGTTAGGTTAGGTTAGGTTAGGTTAGGTTAGGTTAGGTTAGGTTAGGTTAGGTTAGGTTAGGTTAGGTTAGGTTAGGTTAGGTTAGGTTAGGTTAGGTTAGGTTAGGTTAGGTTAGGTTAGGTTAGGTTAGGTTAGGTTAGGTTAGGTTAGGTTAGGTTAGGTTAGGTTAGGTTAGGTTAGGTTAGGTTAGGTTAGGTTAGGTTAGGTTAGGTTAGGTTAGGTTAGGTTAGGTTAGGTTAGGTTAGGTTAGGTTAGGTTAGGTTAGGTTAGGTTAGGTTAGGTTAGGTTAGGTTAGGTTAGGTTAGGTTAGGTTAGGTTAGGTTAGGTTAGGTTAGGTTAGGTTAGGTTAGGTTAGGTTAGGTTAGGTTAGGTTAGGTTAGGTTAGGTTAGGTTAGGTTAGGTTAGGTTAGGTTAGGTTAGGTTAGGTTAGGTTAGGTTAGGTTAGGTTAGGTTAGGTTAGGTTAGGTTAGGTTAGGTTAGGTTAGGTTAGGTTAGGTTAGGTTAGGTTAGGTTAGGTTAGGTTAGGTTAGGTTAGGTTAGGTTAGGTTAGGTTAGGTTAGGTTAGGTTAGGTTAGGTTAGGTTAGGTTAGGTTAGGTTAGGTTAGGTTAGGTTAGGTTAGGTTAGGTTAGGTTAGGTTAGGTTAGGTTAGGTTAGGTTAGGTTAGGTTAGGTTAGGTTAGGTTAGGTTAGGTTAGGTTAGGTTAGGTTAGGTTAGGTTAGGTTAGGTTAGGTTAGGTTAGGTTAGGTTAGGTTAGGTTAGGTTAGGTTAGGTTAGGTTAGGTTAGGTTAGGTTAGGTTAGGTTAGGTTAGGTTAGGTTAGGTTAGGTTAGGTTAGGTTAGGTTAGGTTAGGTTAGGTTAGGTTAGGTTAGGTTAGGTTAGGTTAGGTTAGGTTAGGTTAGGTTAGGTTAGGTTAGGTTAGGTTAGGTTAGGTTAGGTTAGGTTAGGTTAGGTTAGGTTAGGTTAGGTTAGGTTAGGTTAGGTTAGGTTAGGTTAGGTTAGGTTAGGTTAGGTTAGGTTAGGTTAGGTTAGGTTAGGTTAGGTTAGGTTAGGTTAGGTTAGGTTAGGTTAGGTTAGGTTAGGTTAGGTTAGGTTAGGTTAGGTTAGGTTAGGTTAGGTTAGGTTAGGTTAGGTTAGGTTAGGTTAGGTTAGGTTAGGTTAGGTTAGGTTAGGTTAGGTTAGGTTAGGTTAGGTTAGGTTAGGTTAGGTTAGGTTAGGTTAGGTTAGGTTAGGTTAGGTTAGGTTAGGTTAGGTTAGGTTAGGTTAGGTTAGGTTAGGTTAGGTTAGGTTAGGTTAGGTTAGGTTAGGTTAGGTTAGGTTAGGTTAGGTTAGGTTAGGTTAGGTTAGGTTAGGTTAGGTTAGGTTAGGTTAGGTTAGGTTAGGTTAGGTTAGGTTAGGTTAGGTTAGGTTAGGTTAGGTTAGGTTAGGTTAGGTTAGGTTAGGTTAGGTTAGGTTAGGTTAGGTTAGGTTAGGTTAGGTTAGGTTAGGTTAGGTTAGGTTAGGTTAGGTTAGGTTAGGTTAGGTTAGGTTAGGTTAGGTTAGGTTAGGTTAGGTTAGGTTAGGTTAGGTTAGGTTAGGTTAGGTTAGGTTAGGTTAGGTTAGGTTAGGTTAGGTTAGGTTAGGTTAGGTTAGGTTAGGTTAGGTTAGGTTAGGTTAGGTTAGGTTAGGTTAGGTTAGGTTAGGTTAGG
>CATOBL010000232.1:0-2500 GCA_951394255.1 Polyploca ridens | reverse complement strand
GCACGGGACATTCAAGCAAAATGTGTGGGATCGACTCTTCTTTTGCGGGGTCGCAGATGCACGATGGGCTCTCTTTACACTTGAAACGATTCAAGTATTCTGAGAACCCACCGTGCCCGGTCATAATTTGCGATGTCACGCCCGTAGCCTCAAATTTTCTAATTATCCTGTATGCCGATCTCGCATCTGGGAAGAACAGTTTGGTTATAGACGCAGTTTCACCCGTTACGTATCTTTGGTTCCATTCGTCAAGCGTCGCCATACGAATGCTACGCTTGACGTATGAAATCGGACACTGATCGTAATCAGGTTTCCGCTTGGAATTTGTAGCAGCCTCCTTTGCCAATTCATCAGCTCTTTCGTTTCCCTCCAGCCCTGCGTGTGCTTTTATCCAGAATAAGGATACTATCTTGTTCTGGAGAGATATTGTTCTTAAATTTGCTCTTGCTTCCACTGCTAAGGGATGGAGGCAGCTGTGGTTTCTGATGGTCTGGAGGGCCGCCATGGAATCACTATAAATCCCAAACGTTAGCGCTCTGTGCTTCAGAATCTCCCTAGTCGCTTTACATATCGCCAGCAGCTCAGCCTGGTAGACTGTGCAGTATTTTGGTAGAGCAAGCTTGAGTGCTTTAGATTCGGCCTCACTATTCCAAAAGGATAGCGCAGCACCGACACCACCCCCAATCTTGCTCCCATCCGTAAAGATACGAATGTCAAATTCGTTGTGGGCACTTAGTTGTTCTTGGTCTACCAAGCTGACGAACTCCAGGTCAATACGTTCCGCTGGATGTGGGGCTTTGATTGCTGAGGCCATTTGCTCTACTTCTCTGCCACCTAGCGCTGGCTGGGGCACCCCCTTCTTGGCCTCATATAATGAAGCCACCTCTCGGACTCGGAGGTCAAGAGGGAGTATCCCAGCCAGCACCAGGGCCGAGTTCAAGGAGACAGTACGGTAGGCTTTGCACAGTTTTTGCGCAATTCCGCGCTGTACTACTCCCAACTGCTTTTTTATTCCCAGTTTGTTTGCGGCCGGTGCCCATACGCTGGCGGCATACAGGACAATGGGCTCCACGACTGCCACGTATATCACGCGGATGACCTCCGGGTGAAGTCCCCAGCTTACCTTTGCAGCTCTTGTTAGTTGTTTGTGGATGCCTATTGCCTTCCTACATACACTTGAGACGTGCGCGTTAAATGTGAGTTTTTCGTCTATAATGACGCCTAGCATTTTTATTTCCTTTGACATGCCAACGTCGACCCCTCCCATACTCAGTCGTGGGGTGTCAAACTTCAGCTTTCGTGTTATTACCATCGCGTTTGTTTTCTGCGGAGCAAATTTCAGCTTATTTTGTACACCCCACGCCTGAACATGTTCGAGAGCGTCGTTGGCACGTCTCTGGACCTCTTGTGCTGTCTCACCGTCAAACACCAACACCACATCGTCCGCGAACGCCTGGCAATAGTCTCCTCTCTCTTCTAGACTTTTTAGGAGTGGGTCCAGTAGAAGATTCCAGAGTATTGGTCCCCCGATCGAGCCCTGGACACAACCTTTATTTGTGGCTTTCCCGTATTCCTCTCCTGCGTATCTGACACGAACTCTCCTATTTCTGAGGTAACTATCAAAGACCCTTCTCAAGTTGATTGGAACCTTTTCCTCCTCCAGTCGAACCCTTATGGCTGGCCACCAGGCGCTGTCGAAGGCTCCCTCTATATCCAAGGATACTAGCGTTACAATTTTCTTCTGATCCAGCTTACTACGGATATGCTGTATTAGGGTATAGAGGGAGTCCTCGGTGCTCCTTTGTGGCATGAAACCGTACTGGCGAGTACTAATCCTTGGCATCACGTGAAACTTGAGGCGGGCCACCAGCATTTTTTCATAAATCTTGCCCAAGATAGGTAGTAGGCCAATTGGCCTATATGCTTTCGGAGTTGTGTAATCGCCTTTCCCTGGTTTCTTGAGTACTACGACTGTTGCTTCTTTCCAAACATCTGGGAAATGGTGATATGCTAAGCATTTGTTTAGCACTGTCAGGAACAGTTCGGGGTCACTCTCAATGGCCTGGCAACATATGTCGGCTGTGAAACCGTCTGCACCTGGTGCCTTTTTTGGATTGAAGGACCCACACGCCTGTTTCAGTTCACCCATCGTGAACGGTGGATCACATAGAGCATCTTGTTCGCCCGCGTTCACTTTATCGGCCTCAATTCTGATATGTCGATGATAGGGATTGTCACCATCTGTGCAGTCCTCCGGATAAAATGTTTCAGCTAGTAGCTTTACGGAGCTAATTGCGTCCAACACCCTACCATCCTTCTCCAGCGGCAGATCCTCCTCCCTGCGTGCGGTCCTACCGATTACCCTGTAAATGCCCTCCCAGACACCCTCCCTGTCCTGTTTTCCGCAAAACTCTTTCCAGCTATCAATTTGAGCTTTTGCTGCTTCTAATTCATACTCTTCTTTTTGTTTCAGGTACTCTTCGACGACCTTCGACCTTCG
>CATOBL010000231.1:91976-122779 GCA_951394255.1 Polyploca ridens | reverse complement strand
TATGATTTATATTAACTACTAGCTTCCGTCCCGCGGTTTCACCCGCGTTCCCAAGGGTATATTGTTTTCCTAGGATATAAAGTATACAGGATGTTGTTTTGGTCGGCGACAAGCGACCCAGGAGCGGTAGTACAAAATATATATTCCCCAAAAATGGACTTAATTCTATTAAATACTGGAAATATGATGAGAAATACCTTATTCAATTTGAAATAAAATTACCGCAAAGTATGGTTACTAGACACGTGCACAGACTAGAGCCAGGCACAAGCCGCCATCGCCCCACCCCTTAACTCCCTCGTACTCCCGTTGAGTATTATGTCTACACTTTAGCTTATTACATGAAATTAAAATTTTTTTTTTTTTATTTTTATTATTTAAAAAAAATAAAGTATTTTTTTTTATATTTTTTTTAGCACCAGTATCATTTGTATTACCGACCCTGAGTCGCTTGTCGCTGACCAAAACAACGACCTGTATATGTATTAATCTAGAACATGTTCTATCTGTGTGTCTGATTTCATCCAAATCAATGGATGCCTTCCTGTTGAATGCAGCAAGAAGGTTATTTTCACATTTATGATAATAGAAGAATTTACTTTTCTAAATGTTTCAGTTGCCATTTTACCTCGCCAGAGTAACAGTATTCTATGCATCTTACATTGCATCATTACGCGGATGGAAAATGGCCGCTTATGCGCCTCTCTAACATTAGTGGCAAATAAAAAAGAAACTATAAAATATGTATTCGAAAGAATAAAAATAATTTCATAATACATATTTACAAATATAATTGCAACCAAACTGACGAGATATGAATTAGCTGGGCCCTTGGCGGTTGCCCCTGTTCCCAGGCCTAGATACGGCCCTGAGAAAGGTGATGCACACAGGAGTTGCTTGAGAACAAACGTTAAGTTTATTTGTACCTAGACTTTTTTCGAGTCACCTTCAAATAGTAAGGTGACATCTCATCAAGCGGACGATACTCCTTATATCTTTGAGCGTTATATTGATTGCTTCAATCTCACCTCTGTGAAAGTGCTTTCATCCCAAACCATTCATCTTTTAATACTTGTGCCTTACTACTTTGCTTAAAAATTATAGGGAAGCGTCTCTGCATGAGGAAGCTGGAAAGCCAAGTGTGCTGTCTAACGTCCCACTCATTTTGAATTTTGAAAAAGCTAAATTTTCAGCCATACGTTGTTGACATAACATACGAACATAACGTTCATCTATGCTATTCTGTAAAAGGTAAATCATCTCGAAAGTCATCTCGCAACTCACCTCGCAACTCACCTCGCAACTCACCTCGCAACTCGATTTGGCGCTGAATTATGTTTCAGAATACCAAATCCTACTGAAAACCGTCAAAATACTCACCTGTCTAGTACATCTCACTTCCGTCATCATTCGGTGGCGCTAGTGTCGAACTCACTGATTTTAAGAATAGGAAACTCTAATCTCATCGCGTATTCAGAAGTGATATTGCAAATGAACTTTACAGAATAGCACTACTGCATTCTCAATAGGTAATTCTCAAGTGGATATTACTTTCAGCGTGTGTGTTTCCGGAGTGAATAGCTTTCTTCTGGACAAGCTTGCTCTATCTAAGGATTTGTCATCGTCCTCTATGGGCGGGTCTATCGGGAGGCATCCTATAAAACCCTATTCCAGTATTGTTTGTTATGCTTTTTTTTATACCACTAAGGTGGCAAACAAGTATACGGCCCGCCTGATGGTAAGCGGTTACCGTAGCCTATGGATACTTGCAACACCAGGGGTATCACTCGCGCGTTGCCCACCCTAAAAAATCTTTCTTATAAAACTGCATTTACTCATCTGTTTGTAACAAAAGGATTAGTACCAAGTTTCAAGACGATAATCCCTAGCAATACGATTTTTCCATACAAACTTTACAACCCTCAGCTCCCTTCTTTAACTATTCCTCTTGAACTTTTTGAATTATTATTTTTCATACAAACTTTACCATCCTGTTTAACCTTCTTAAGGAAAGGAAAATATTCTCCAAATTTGGTTCTGTGCGAGGAAACAGCGATTATTTAGATGCTCTCCTTATTTAAAGAAGAATCATTATGATGGATGCCTAAGCCGAGACCCTAGTACCTTACATAAAAATTAGACATAAACCTACATTAGATAATGGTACTTATCCCATTATTTGAGTAAAACATATCGTTTACTCGATAGCATTATTACGTTAACAAAATTTTACATTGCGATTGGATCATAATATAATCATAAATTTTGAGCAACAAAACTAACAGATGCATTATTAATTTAGAAGCATTCAGATATAGATCCAATTTAGAATAGTTTTTAAGAAGCGAGTTGAAAAATAAATTACTAATCTGTACCTAATTTACTAATCTAGTGTGAGGAATGTTCCAGGATATTTATTTGATCTGTATTGATATGTTACAAAAACAAGTAATCAACGTGTAACGGACAAGGTATGTCCAAATCCACTATTTTGGTGCTAGCACAGAATATTCAATAGTAGTAGTAGGTACTAGGCGCACAGATCGCCGACCTTATATTGAACGGTGACATGTTGGTTATGATTTTAATTCAATTAACTTGGAAGCAAAAATGTGGTATGAATTTTTTGTCAAATTTATTTTCAGCTGAAACTTTTTATAGAGAGTCTGTATGTACGTGATGTCGTCTTTGATGAAATAACGAAATCTTTATTGACCTACCTACCTTTTATTCAAACAGCCTCTCATAGCTCCTATTATGAATAATCTAACATTTATACCTACCGGTTTAGAAGGCAGCTTCTATTGGAAACCACCGGTAATATACTCTACAACTACTCTTTTCAAAATAAATCTAGATTTAGGTATTACATGAAATTTTCATTCTAGTCTCGCTGAATTATGATAGCAGCGAAAAAAATATCAAACCCAAGCACAATTAATCTAATTCTGAATCGTGTTTGATCCTCATATAGATTTTAATCTCGCACTGAGGACTTCGATAATAAATGTAATATGGTCATATAAGTACCTACTTATATACTTCAAACCATGATTCAGGATTACATATTTACCTATATCTGAATCAAAATCAATCTTGGATGTCAATAAATTCCAAGTGCTTTGATTTTAATATAAAACAGTAAAAAAGAACCTATCTAAGTTAATAAATAATACTTATAACCGATTATGTAATAGTGGTGTATCGTATTATTTAGTTTTTGTAAAATATATAGGATACAGGGAAGGAAAATGGAAAAGTAAAGGCCATTCAATTAATATAAATCATTTAATCATTATTCCAATGCGTGAATACCGACTGGATAACTGAATAGGGGAATAACCCACACTTAAAGATAGGACACTTTATCATCTTGGTATTTATCTTAAAAGGATGAGATGTTCAGTTCGTGCTATATTATTACACATTTTAAGGAAGTACTTACTTTCGCTAGCATTTCAGAACCGAGAAGAATAGGTACTAAATTTTCTCAGGACGTATTCAAGGATGGACCTAGGAATCCTATGACGAATGTCAGCAAATCATCTGCTATTCTAGGGTCATAAGATTCATTTTATTTTTTAACTCACTGAATGACATCCAAGTGATACAAACACCACAATTAGGTACTTTCCTAGGTAAAAAATACATAATTCTATTTAGCCTGTCAGTTACATTATCAGAAAATATTGGACACATATTTTTTCGTCAATCAAACAAAGAATTATGAAGATATAACTCATTATTCCGTGTGACGTCACATTTCTATAAATTTTTTGCGAAATGTGACGTCACGCAGAACTATAGAAATATTTTTGATAATCATAACTGACGGACTAAATATCACCAGGAAAGTAACCAATTAGGGTTCAATGGTGTCAGGATAAATTTTTTTACTTATCGCTTCGCAAGAAAATTTTCATAGGTCTGTTTCGTAGTTTTATTGTTGTCATTTTACAATTAAATTATCACTTTACTTACACGGTCTTAATAATTAGGTATAGGCTTCAACAGCACTGCGATGCGCACAGCTCGAGAGCTTGTAATAGACTTGCCGCAAAGAGAATTAACATAATCAACACTTTTTCATAAACTTTTTATAAAAACGTAATTGTGTTTCACAATCCTTATACCAAGAGCGGGCTCAAAGGAGCTTTCTTCCGCGGACGCTCAGATTGTGGAATGAGCTCCCCGCCGTGGTTTTCCCAATGGAGTACAGCATGGGGTTCTTCAAAAAGGGCGTGAAGAGATTTCTTCAGGGTCGGCAACGCGCGAGTGATACCCCTGGTGTTGCAAGCGTCCATAGGTTACGGTAACTGCTTACCATCAGGCGGGCCGTATGCTTGCTTGCCACCTTAGTAGTATAAAAAAAAAATGAGCCAACCAAGTCGGACCAATAATCCGATTATCCGACATTGTACCTATAGAAAGTTACGGACAATTCCAACTATTGTTATTATATATAGCTGTGAATCTATGAAATAAATAAATAAATCTATTAGGTACAGCGGTTACTCATCTCACTCAAGCGTAGGTTTCGTGAGCTAAGAGAAATGACGCACTACCACCGTCGCACTCCGTGGTCGCACTACACCACACATTATGACGTTTAAAATAATAACGTATGACATTTATTTATTGTAGTAGGCTAGTTTAGTTTTCAATAAAAAGAGAGACCCTTATAAATTTACATTATTAGAAGTCATTTATTAATCTGGTTTAATAAGTTTACCTACAATCTATATACACACTACAAATATTTTATTATATTAAAGTACTAGTTAGTATACGTGTACAGCTATGTAGATTAGACAAAGTAAACGAGTTTCTTCAAGCTCTGTCCGCTGGAACAATACAATTAATTAAGTACTTCTCATATGTTTAATTTAAAGGTACCACTCAAAAGACAAACTACGAACGTGTATTGTTTCGGAGCAAAATACCCAATTTAATTATCATCCGATGAAGTTGGCTAGATCGCAATTTGATGTATGTGACCTTTAAAACTAGACAAACTGAAAACCATTACGCAAAAATGATGATGAGGCTACTAATATGTGAATGATTTTAAAAGCAATTAATGGAGTGCTCGAAAAAGTTGTAAATTAAGAAGGAGCAAAATAAAATATAAGTCGCTGGTGTGAGATGCCACATGTGTTGATTGATGCACTCGCGCCATCTCACCGTATCTCACAAAGGGAAGCAGCGACAGACTTGAGGAAATTGTCTATATATAGATTGTAATTTGTACATATTTGTTGTAAATAAAATCTTTATATCCAGAAAAAAATACTAGAGACTAAAATTAGTATGTAGTTAAATATAAAATAAAAACTTTATTTAATTTATATTTAAATAATATGTATCTTGCTACAGTTTATTATCTATGCGTTCTCGCATCATTCTTACTTAGTTGTTTGCACTTTGACAATCGTGTCTGACAAAGTAAAAACACTGATTACAATTCTGAAAGAAAATAACCATGAAACAAAATATTACAGAGTTAATAATATACAAACTACAGCTAATATAAGCTGAGTTAACTTATCACACATGATATATGGTCTGGTGTAACTACCTACTTTGCGGTCACTAGCCTTATATCGAACATTCGAACAACATCAAATATCCCGATTCTCATAATTTTAGCAATTTAAATCTTTATTCGATTGAACATGCTGCAATAAAAATGGCGACTAGCTACATGACTAGACATCTTCTTCACAAGTACGCACTCAGTCTATCTGAGTATTTTAGCGAGTAAGTTGTGTAGATAAGATACTGTGTTTTCTTTATGGTCTTGTTGTTGTCAGTACCCCGAGTGTAAAGAATTGACGTTTGTAAACGCTTACAAATTAGTTTGCGTTTACGACACTTCTCTATAGGAATTGGCACAGCGCATCTAGCGGAATACTCATGATACTAATTTCTCCCATACAAATTTTGCAGCCTTTGCCCCGATGTGAAGTACTGCCTCGCTCTGTTGAGCACTCCAAGCTTTTTGGATGCCAGCTTAACCTTGTCTTCCAAGTGACTTCGGAACAAAACGTCGCCAGAAATGTCGACGCCAAGGATCCCGATGCTTTGGTTAATGTTCAATGATATATAAAATATAATGATATGTAATGATAATGGTAAATGAAAGCAAAAATAATCCAACGCAGAAAACACCAGATTTTGGAAAATACCTTTTTCTTACAATAACCTTCAGGGACCTGTAAAACTACAATCATTATGAGACATAAGTACTCGTATTATGTCAAAATAAACTCTTGCCAAAAATGCTCTTATTGAGATACATAGGCGTGGACATTCGGTATCACACGCGATTCCAATTAAACGAAACGAGATAAAGCACGCCGCGCCGGGATTCGGGCACGTACAATACGTGACTTTCGCCTGTCGTTGGAACCAATTTATTAAATCGAATATGTACATGCTTCTTGTTGATATGAGAGATAGTGGAAGAACATGAGTTTCGGGTGCGTTTTTAAATGTCATGGTCTTAATCTATACTAAACTCATATAATAAAAAGATTTTTGTTTGTTTGTTTGTTTGTTTAACCCGTTGGTTCTCGCGAGGGACGCGCGTCCTATTATAACAATTGATGTCATTGTTATATTTTTAACTGCGAGCCAAGCGATTAAACGCACTAATCTCGGGAACTTCCATATACCAGTCGGATTCGAAACATTCTTTCACATAAGTAAAAGTTTATCCCGGGAACGCGGGTGAAACCGCGGGGGATAGCTACTATATAAAATCTTTTTTTTTTAGTATAAAATACTTAAGTCTATATTAGTAAACACTCGCATCAAACCACTGTTAATGCTCAATTCTATTCTCTACCACCATGCTACTATGAACTGTACTATGAATCCGACTAATAGTTCAAGATATTAGTGCATTTAAACAAATCAACAAAATACTCTTCAGCTTTATAATTTTAGTATGGATATATTAGTCTGTAAGGTACATTTGGCCACATATAACCTAAAAAAAAATTTACATATTTGAACCCTACTCAAATCAAAATATTTTTTACGTTGTAATAGTCGTCTAACTAAACAGCCAGAAGGGTGGTGTTTACCACCATTAAGTTGAAAATCTGTCGCCAAACGCCTAGCTGTGTCTCACGGCACTTGCAATTGAGAGCGTGCTGTCTTCAGGCTTGAGATGACAATTTTATTTGTGTACAAAAAAGACGAAGATTACTAGATTTATCGGACTGTTTTATTTGTTTCAATTTTAAATCACTAACTCTACATAATAAAATGATGTCGCTTTCCGCTAACTGCTCCTAAATCACGCAATGGATTTTGATGCAGTTTTGACCATCTGTTAGATAATTTATTCGGGATGGTTTATGCATGTTATGTTTTGCATGTTATGTATACAGAACATATAAAAAAACAATGTTTCATAAACAAGTAGAATTTTTGCGCTTTCATTGCTAACGCTGACTAAACTTTACGAGATGTATGAAAATAATGTTCTACGGAATTGTGTATCTTAAAAATACATACAAAAAAGTCCATTATACTATATATCTATATCCTAAGAATAACCCACAATAACCATTTTTATGCGATAGAGTTATTATTTTGTATTTGGTAGAGTTATTAGTTTGTAGGTTATACTTTCGAAGTTATTTTGACCAATATAATAATTAATCCTTATCTAATTAAATAAGTTGGTTACGAGGTGCATTTAATGTAGATTAAATTTGCTCTTTACTGTAAATCATTATCATTAGTAATATATTAAAAGATATCACAGATTTAAAATTTGCAAGAAACTGTATTCGCGATACCGTGTCCGGGCGGGCCATGGGCGGGCGCGGGTGCGCAAATCGCTCCACCGACACCACATTACGACATTGCACCCATGCGAAGCCGGGGTGGGTCGCTAGTTCAATTAATACAAAGGTGCTTAAATGGGATTATTTCGTTATTTTTACTTGTAATAAATGCCGGGACGCAACCATATACTTACCATAACACAATTAATTATGGATTTAAATTACACTTGGTTAACATTTTTGAATCAGCTGACTAAGCTATTTACATTTAGCAGCATAATCATGCCTACAACATACTGACCTACATTACAAGTAGCGATAAATAGCTTACAAGACTTTTTGCACAATAATTACATAGGTAATTGTATATACAAAAGTGTATTTTGCAGAATTAATGTTATTGAAAAACTAAAGATACAATTTCATGCTAAAATACCATGACCATTTGTTATACTCGTAATATACTTCACCGACACGTACTCACATAATGTTTTCAAAAGCTGCACTTGAGATTATGATATTCTCTACTATAGTTATACTATTTTCTAAGATATAGCCTAATAGGCCGTAAAATGCGTTTTGAGGAATTAATTTCCAGTAAGCTGGAAATCGTAGCCAAGTAACGCGCCGGGCAGCTAGTAAAATATAAGTTTGCAATTAAATAAGAAATATCCCGGTTTCTAACTTTTGATTTCGGTAGTACCTTCCACTGAACCAAATTTGAAGTTTTAGATGCTCATCCGACGCAGAATTTATATTTTCGATTGGCCTATAACGGATTTGGACCAAATAATATGTATTATATGTATATGTCACCGTATTTTTGTAAAAACCGTTAGTTTATAATCTCTCTAGCGAGATTGTAAACTCCCCGATAAATTGTGAACTGTACCATACTGCTTACAATATAACGTATTCATTTCCGATAGTTTATAATCTATCCGCAACAAACCGTCATATTGCAAACGAACCTGCACTTGCCGACAGGGTTCACAATCTGTCCGCTTTTATCACTCGTAATATTGTGAACCGTCCCTGATTGGTCAGTCTTGGCGGTAGTTCATTCCGTGTCCATAGAGTTAGAAAACAAACATAGGAGTCAAATAAAAGAAATTCACATTTAATATTTTGAGATCAAATATGTGAATCAATATATATTTTTAAATTAAGAAACAATATAACAATCAACTATTTTACGTATGGTATTAAAATATAAATCAAAATAAAGGAACAGAAAAAATAACACAAACTGTTAAAAAGTTTGACATAAAGTTTGACGTTTTTTCAATAAGTAAGAAAAAAAAACAAAAAAAAAACATTTATTGTTACATGTCAAAGAGCTGTGGCACCTGGAGTTACATAAAACATTAGCTTTTTTAAAACTACAGTTATTGGAGGCACATTGTCCTTTTTTATTTTCTTTCAATTGCATTGTTTCATTCCTTGGCCGCCGAATGAAGAAGACATTGATAATATAGTTCTTAACGGCAATTTGATAACACTTTGGATTCTTTCAGTTGTCCATTCCGGTTTTTTTTGTTTTTTCATTAAGCCCGGTGTACTTAGTACTTTTGTAACTCTATGTAAAAAAAGAAATTGATCAACAACTGGTATATCAGCGTTGTGTAGAATACTAGAATCAATATCCGTCATTTTTAATTGGATAGAGTTTCACAAATATAATCAAAACTCTTTACTTACATGAAAAAATACCTGTATTAAAACGTGAGAGTATAACTCAGGTTATGTTCCGCTACTAACAGTTATTTATCACAGAAACTCCACTTATTATTTAAATTCTAGTTTATTTTCACAAATAATTTTTGATAACTTTCAATTATTTTATACACAAAATCTATTAAAACCACACCGAAATTATTTTTGTTTACGTTCGGTGCATATGATAACAAATGACAGCTAGGTAAAGATGGCGGCGCGGGACACATGACGTTCAACCAATCAGCGCGCAAAGAGCATTCCGTCGCTGATGCCAGTTCACAATATAACGGTTTGTTGCGGATAGATTATAAACCATCGTAAATGAATACGTAATATTGTAAGCAGTATGGTACAGTTCACAATATATCGGGGAGTTTATAATCTCGCTAGAGAGATTATAAACTAACGGGTTTCACAATAATACGGTGACATATATATGTAATATGTAATGGTATCTGTGAGTATAATAGTAATTATTACTACGCACCCTTTTTCACTCTTCTGTAATCTTGCATCTTCTTTTTTAAAGAATATAGTGATAATGAAGGTTGAGTCCGCTCTTGGCATTCACCGCGTGCCTTATGATTGATTTATTACACATAACGGCACAGGCAGTGAACGCGAGGAGGTGGACTGCTTCTTATTCTTCTTTTCTTTTTTCAAATAGTCTTTTCTTGGTTTTCTTTCTTCATGAAATGCAAAAATAACTGATGTACCCGTTGTTAGTTAAGACAACGGGTACTGAATATTATACCTATAAAAAACTATACCTACCAAAGCTAAATAAATACCTTTATTTCAGCAAATTTAAGTTGTGACATAAATTCTAATATTCATTACGTATCAAAGTCCATCTATAAAGATCAACGTGCTGATTGCACACATACCATTCTGTAAAATATATTGAAATTCTGCATTTCCTCATCAATTTCAGTTGGAAGTCGATAGCAATAATTAACAACTGGTAAATTTTGCTATTCCTAATTTTGTAGGCGTTTTATACTCATTTTGCAAGATCTTCAATTTGAGAAAACTTGTATCCTCAGAAACAGAATATCTTAGAAGTTTAATTGTAATAAAGATGACTATTCGGTTTTATACGTACTTAGTTTTAGTTTGTTTTAGACGATCACAAATTAAATTGACAATTCATTTTTTATTTAATAACCCATTAAAGGAAAATAAAAAAGGCATTGTATATTGTTCGCTAACCACGTATTGTTTTGCATCCACTGACCTTGACCGTGACCTAAGTTAACGAGTCGCGGTGTAATCTCATTACTCGTTATTACTCCGGTAGTTAAGAACATTCTTAGATGCTTTTATTACTGGAGAAATGTGCTAATAAATCAACCTGTAATTAAGGATACATTTGTTTTATTAAGTGCCTAATAAAGCCTTGAAAACTCGTTCTTAGAAGAATGCCGTGGTTACAGAGGTATTTATTTAGCTTATTAAAACAGGTGTGAGCTGAGTTTGAGATTTTCTTGTTTTAGTTGATACTAAAGGTTTATGGTTCTAGCCGCATTACAGAGGGAAACCAATTAGTTTAGATTTGCGATTTAAGGGCGGCCTCACACAGCCAGAATGTCTCTCTTAATTTCAGAGACGGAATTCATGCTCTGGATTCCGGCACTTGACTCACACATATCTTTAAAATTCAGATTGATCAGTAGTCTTCTATTCTCGGGATTCGGCAGACGTCTCTGTTTAAATATGAAAGACGAAGTATTAATTCTCATCGCCCTACTTTTAGCTTTAAATAATAAAAAAAAGAAACTCAAATGAATACATTGGATTCAGCCATCTCACGCTTGCAGTGACAACTGATATAATTAATAATCTGATTCCGTCGTGTGTGTGCTGACCCAATCAGAACTATATGAAAACGCGCGTTATGAAATCATAATCTTAAATATTCCGTTCCGGAATTAAGAACACTTGTCAGTATCAATCTGACAGATCAATCTGAAAAAATCATAATCTGAGAAAATAAGAATGTGTGTGGAGCATGATTACATGCTTTCTGGATTAAAATTATGAATTCCGTTTCTGAATTCAGAGAGACATTCCGGCTGTGTGAGGCCGGCCTAACAGTTTCGAATTTCCCTCAGACAAATTACGACACTTATAGTGGAAATAACTTTTCTTAATACGCGTTGTCCAATTTGGTCATCGTTATTAATCTGTTCGTTTTAAGTATTTTTTCAATGAAGCATCAAAATAACGCATATAAAATGCCAAAACAATAATATAACACGAACATGCAAGCTAGATCCAACTGGCAACTCGCGTAGATCAGGGGTGCATTGTCTCTTATACAATAGATGGGGATGCAGCTGGCATGCCGTGGCTATTGTCATGCCCGAGGGGTTGCCAGACACGCGTTAGAACACTCCTAGCGTTAGGGGGGTGCCACTAGCGCAATAATCATATCTATGATAGCGAATAGATACGACTCTCAAATTAATTGGAACGGTAAATATAAAACAGAAGTGTAGACGACAGAGATAGTAGTGCTAAGCATAAATTCATGAAATATTAGTAAATAAATTTATTATAATTATTGTCTTAAAAACACAAATATTTACATACTAAAAAATAAGTAAAACCTCATTAGATTTAGTTGCGCTGCGATGCGACCTATTAAAAATAAAACTATAAAAAAAAGTAATGACCATAACCTCTTTGCCGCTCAAATTCGAATGTTCTAATAATTTAATTCAGTTGTCAAGTTATTGTTTTTTCTGCATTTTTTTCTGTACTTATTAAATACAAAGTTTAACATTTTATATTGCTTTTAATTTCTCTCCCATCGCCTACAAATTGGTCCTTCGAGCCGGATATTTATTTATTTATGCATTATTGAAGCAGCAATCCGAGCAGCAAGCCAGCAAGGATGTTAAACAAAGTAGAGAGGTACAGTCAGAAAATTTTAAATTTACTAAAACTGAACCGGGTTTGCCTGAAAACAAACTCGCAAAAAATGGTAGCCTGACAGTAACAGCCGATAAAAAAATCTCTTTCTGCAAGTAAAAAGTCTAGCAAATCAACAATCGCAGCCCGAAGATTGCGATTAGAGTTAGAAGCTGCAGAGGCAAAGGCTAAGATTGACAAAGAACTCATACAAAAGAGGTTGGATGCTGAGATCGCCGCGCTCGAAGATGAGATCAGTAACAGTTATAAAAGTCACTCTGAAATCAGCGTTAATGGAAAAGTAGAACACTGGTTGAAGTCCAACGCATCGCATAGTCACCTAGATGTACCAGAACAGCTGCCGCACACCAGCGGTAAGCTGCTAGCGGCCGAGCCTGCCGCACCTACGGACATCCAGCTCTTGGCTTGCGCTCTTAAAGATGCTTTGACTACCGCTGCTACTGATGGTCATAATCGTGAACTTTTAACCAGAATCAGCACCTCTAAAGACTTACCATTATTTTTTGGAGATCCCTTGGAATGGCTTCAGTTCAGAGAAGCATTTCACGAGTCAACAAAGTTATGTAAGTTCTCTGAAAATGAAAATATTTGGCGCTTGCGCAAATGTCTACGCGGAGAAGCAAGAGAGACTGTATCTTCACTTCTCATCGGAAATACGACTCCGCAAATCATACTTGATGCACTAGAACTCCGCTATGGTAGACCTGAAACAATAATAAATAAAATTATATACCAAATTAAAAAGATACCACCGCTATCACACAACTACCATAATGATATCATATCTTTTGCTATTAAAATAAAAAACTTTGTGGCCGCAGCTCAAACAATAAAGCAGGTTGATTATCTGCGCAGCCCTGAATTAGTATCAACTGTTCTTACCAAATGCCCTAGTGCACTTATCAACAAGTGGGCAGACTATTATAATTTAAATTGCAACCTAGAAAAGGCTAAGCTAGAAACCCTAGCCGATTTTCTATATGAAGAGGCAAATAAAATTTCAGCTGCAGGATTAAGCCACATACACCAAAGTCACATACATCAAACAGACTACAAAAGAAGATCTGATGACCGCAAATCACATTCGGTGCTTTTAGGAGATAAACATGACGTCTCTAACATCTGCAAGTTCTGCCGAAGAAGTAAACACGACCTACCGGAGTGCTCACGTTTCAAGCGCGCTATGACCAAGGATCGATGGCGTTTTGTGAGGAATAGCAAACTGTGCCACAAATGCTTATTGGCTTCACATGATCGTGACACTTGTACGGTGGCTACGTGCAACGTTGATGAGTGTGGTCTGCCACATCACTACCTCCTACATTGGAAGAAACTCCCAGTCAGTGCACCTGCACCTATTACTAGTGATATACTTCTCGGTGAAAATATTGTGCCTAATGACAATACAGTGCCCAATGACTGCTCCACGTCAAGCGAGACTATGGCTAACGTTAATATTCGTTCAAATAAATCATCTGTACTGCTGAAAGTTGTACCTATTAACATTCACGGGCCACGAGGCATAATCTGTACGCATGCACTGCTCGACGATGGTGCAACAGTTTCACTCATCTCTGCTGATATCGCTGATCAAGTTGATCTCCATGGACATAAACAAACTCTATGCGTCCGTGGTGCATGGAACTCTGAACTGATGTGTGAAAGTGAAATCTTAAACTGCAAAATAACGAATATGAACAATGAACCTTTTGAACTTAGTGTTAGAAAGATAAGTGAACTGAATTTACCTGTACAAAAATTTTCATCAATTAATTTGAACGATTATAGTCACTTAAATCATTTGAACAAATATTTAATATCATTCAGTAAAAATGTAAAACCAAAATTGTTAATTGGTCAGGATAATTATCATCTGATTGCGCCCATAAAAACTATAATACGTGGTAAAAATGAACCGTGTGCTACGCTAACACCATTAGGATGGTGCATACATGGAATGTGTCCTACAAGATGCAATAAAGTTTCACGGTCGCCCGAGAGCGCCATGATAACAGTGGTACCACGGAGGCTGCCCTCTAGCCCCGCCGCCAGCTGCGCCTGCTCCCACGCTGCTCTCTCCGAAACTCTACTGACGACAACGCACACAGGTACCTGCGCACACACCGCTGCTACTGATGCATCACCGCAATACACGCCCCCAAGCGGACACACAATGGAATACTCTTGTTTATATATCTCCGACGACAGCACGATACACACGGACCCCGAGAATGACACGCAACTTCACGAACTTGTACGAAAATCTTTTATGTTCGAAACTATAGGTGTTCACAATAAGCCAAGACAAAATAAAGATGAATTAGAAGCTATACAAATAATAGATAGCTCTGCTAAATTAATAGACGGAAAATGGGAAGTTGGCTTACCTTGGAAACATGAAAATACCCAGCTGATAGACTCGTACACCAACGCTTATTGTCGACTGAAAGCGGTAAAAAGAAAGACACCTACTGACAAAAAATATGCCTCAAGATACAAGAAAAGAGCCCCCAGAGAAGAGGTCTTGGCGTCAAACAGAGACGTACTCAACAGCAGTCCCCTGACTCGTTTACCCCGTCAGAAATGGTACCAAGAAAGTAGAAACTTGAAATCTGGTGACGTTGTCGTGATTATAGACCCTACCCTACCGCGAAATACTTGGCCGAAGGGTTCAGTGGAAAAAGTATATCCTGGGAAGGATGGACGAATACGGACAGTAGACCTGAAAACTAAAAGAATACTTACAAGACATGTTACTCGCTTAGCACCTTTACCGATTACAGATGAGTGTCTCTGAAGTGACACTGGGCGGAGAATGTAGACGACAGAGATAGTAGTGCTAAGCATAAATTCATGAAATATTAGTAAATAAATTTATTATAATTATTGTCTTAAAAACACAAATATTTACATACTAAAAAATAAGTAAAACCTCATTAGATTTAGTTGCGCTGCGATGCGACCTATTAAAAATAAAACTATAAAAAAAAGTAATGACCATAACCTCTTTGCCGCTCAAATTCGAATGTTCTAATAATTTAATTCAGTTGTCAAGTTATTGTTTTTTCTGCATTTTTTTCTGTACTTATTAAATACAAAGTTTAACATTTTATATTGCTTTTAATTTCTCTCCCATCGCCTACAAGAAGGATGAAAATATTTGAGCGTAACAAAAACATTATTCAGACGTAGTATCTATAGCAATACGTAAGTATATATTGCATATACATAGGTACATAAAAGAAATATTTGAATCAGGAAAAAAAAACGAGAATTAGGAAGAATACCGTAATCTAATGAATTTTAATTAATTAAGTAGAAATAATATGTGAATTTTTCGACACCACTCTCTTTCTTCTTTTCATATTTCTTCCGTACTATATTCAGACACAAATCATCTATTTGTATAATATAATAAATAGTCTGACTCTATTACTCTAATACCGATTCGGAAGGTTGCATTTTCTGAGAAGAGCCGGCAGTAAACTCAGCAATTACTCTTTACAAAACAAGCTTAGGTCTATTACATAATATATAGTCTTGTTCCAAAATATACCGAGGTAGGTAACGCGTAAGCTAAGCAGTGTTTATCGTATTCATTCGTGTTGTGAATCATGTATCGATCCGCGTTACTGATAACATCTAGCAGGCAGGTCGTTCACATTTTGTTATTTTCATATTGTTGTAAACTTATATTAAGTTACATTCTTCACGTTTTTTCATTGACAAAATATTTGAATTTATAACAATTTATTTGCCATAGTAGAGTTTCTTCTGCGTCTTCTCAGTTTACCTAAGTGTATTCTGACCGGGTAGAGTTAACTGTAACGTTCGTAAGTGCCTATCAGGGCCTAAACTGAATAAATAACGTTTAGATTTTGACTACCTTTAATTAAGATGTAATTTGAGGCACAATATTCTTAATATAGACGTAAATGTAGTCTTCCTTGGCCTTTTTGTATACCGCCGTTCAAGATCATTGTGTCAACCTTTAAAAGAAACAAGAATCAATTTGCTGTTACAGAATTAGATATGAGAATGGTGGTGCCATCCACGGGCGATATGCGTCGGCGGGTGTCCGTGGTACTTTCCTACTTTGACTGAAACAGAAGCGTTTGGTCGTCCTTGAAATATTTATGGAGTTGCTCGAAAGTAGGCCGAATAGTCGGCAACTGAGTTTTATGTAGGGTTACGTTATTTTCTGTTAATAAAAGACTATTGGTCGTATTAAAAGTGTGCCTCAGTGGATTAAAAATGCCAATTAGGATAAGGTTGAATTTATTTATACATATATTTCGAGCACGAATAATTACAAAATTGTGTAAGCGCTTGTGGTGTATCATGGTTAGCCGTTCAAAGTTAAGCTACCACTGTCGTGGTCGGTGTATAGTGATATTCCAAATCGAGCGTTTCCGTGCTTCGGAAGGCACGTAAACCCGTTGGTCCCGGTTATCACTTAATTGTGATAGTCGTTAAACTAGTTGGAGGCCTCCTAGGTGGCTTGAAAACTCCAACAATAGGTTGACCACTAGCCTACCTCCATCGATCCACAGTGGGCACGCGTGGTAGAGTATCTGCCCATTCCTTTACATCCTTATTTGTGAAAGAAGGCCTGTGCTCAGCATTGGGACATTATAGGCTGATGATGATAATGATGATAGAAAAATTTACCAAATGATAACAATTTTGTTTAAATTCTAATACCTCTACTGTAATAGTGATTCGTTGGTCACTTCATAATTCTCAAGTATAGATTTATTATAATAAAACCCCCAATACATAGTTGTCAATCCTCACATGACATGGAACTGCACTGCTTGTAAGTAGGTATCTGAATAAGTTAGTAAACGTAAAATATTACAATGCAATGGCGTGCAACGTCGACTTCAATCAGATGATGAGCGGTAATCAAATAAACATTTTATGATTTAGTATGTATGACATTTTGTTTTTGTGTTATTCTGTTATTATTGCTATGTGAAATAATGAAATGAAATGAAATAATTTATTCATTCAAATAGGCCTTCACAGGCACTTATGAATAGTCAAACTTTAATACTCTAATGCACGGTTCGATTGCTTTTGCTGAGAAGAGCCGGCAATAAACTCAGCAATAATGATTTAAAAGGAGGTCGTTTATGTTTTTTATAGATACTTCCCCTGGAACCCAACACAATCCGGCGTTGTGAAAAATACCAATTTGTTCGAAGCACCAGGGGAGAGTCAATGAAAAATACTCAAAATTCACCAATCAACTAGGTACAACATCTAAAAAACCATCAAAATACCGTATAAATACACTAAATAATTGTAGAATCAAAGAGAGTACACATATTCTGACAAACATAATCACCGGCGTAGGTGTGTTTGATTGATCGTTCAGTCCCCTTGCTACCAAGTGTAGGACGGTAGCTTACGATCGCCCCGTACTGCACTCTCCATGGTGAAGGAATGTCAACATTGTAAACCATTAACCTGCCCTCCCTCGAACGAAGGGGCGGCTACCACCTGCTACTTGCTACGTTGCTACTGACCGACACGGCAAGGCTTATTCATGGTTTCACAATGACTTGACCTATTATGGTTACTAGATTGATATAATGTTTACGATTATAGAAGGATTAATATTGCTCTGTTATAGCTGTTTAATAGTGTTATTCTAAATTACCAGTGGCTCTGTGAGCTGAAAGACCTCGCGATGCTGTCTTTGTATAGAAAATGCAAAATGTCTTAAAACTGAATAAATGTTCACCGCGCAAAATCCTTATTTCAACCTCCACAACTAAGCAATTTTCAAAACTTTCGGAAAATTACGAAAAACTGAATGGACAAAAAATTCATATAATTATAAAACCGACTCACAAAATTTCACGAAAATCGATTGAGAAATGAGACTTGTAGAGGAGAATGGTCAGACATCCGCCGGGCACCGGACAGACATACGAAAGCATTTTTACCCAAGCTGAAATGGATACGCTTCGCTCGCGCTTCGCGCTCGCTCGGTCAATAAGAAGTATAACGAAGTGTTTATTATATTCAATTCAAAATCATTTATTCAAATAGACCTTCGCAGGCACTTATGAAAAGTCTGACTCTAATACTCTAATACCGGTTCGGAAGGTTGCATTTGCTGAGAAGAGCCGGCAATAAACTCAGCAATTACTCTTTTCAAAACAAGCTTAGATTCATTACATAATATTTACATTCTAATCGCACTGACAACAATTGCGTGCCCCGGCGCGGCGGCAAAACTACAAAGTAGACTGAATCTATATTTAATAAGTAAATAAATAAATGGCAAACTTAAGCAGACCAACCCCCACAAGCAGCACCTGTTCACAAGTATGACGCGTGTGGCAGCCATCGCCCTCCTCGCCATATTGGAGGGAAGTGAGCGACCCGTCACACGACGCCGCCGCAAGCAAAGGCCTTAAAGTGAGCATGACTTATTTAAGTCTGCCTTAGAAATAAAAAAAAAAAAAACTAAAAGGAAACTACTGAACACGCAATTTGTTATCACTATGACTATTGACAAGTTTATACTAAATATCATTTAGGTATATAGAAAATATAACAATTTATTAGACAGACATAATATATCGATGAATTTAGAAATAAATGAAAAACAAAAAATGAATTAATTACTATAAGTAATAATCTGTAAATTAAACAAAAAAAAAAAAGATAACATATAATAATAATAGCATACTCTGAATTAAAATGGACCTTGAACTAGCTGCTAAGTGAAGCAAGTGCAGAGAGAAGCTACTTCCATACATCCTTGTCGTCAATATAATGAGACACTTTATAATACGCCCTACTCAATAACCGCTTTTTGATATGTTCCTTAAATTTAAAAAAGGACATACTGGTCACGCTATGAGGAATTTTATTGTAAAATTGGATACAATTCCCAAGAAAGGACTTATTTACTTTAGCTAATCTAAATCTAGGCACAGTTATTTTGTCTTTGTTTCTAGTGTTTCTATCGTGATAATCACTATTGACTGGAAACAAATTAATGTTTTTACGAACATACATAATATTTTCAAAAATGTACTGAGAGGGCAAAGTTAATATATTAATTTCCGGAAATACCTTTCGCAGAGATTCGCGAGAACCCAAACAGTAGATGGCGCGAATTGCTCTTTTTTGCAATACAAAAATTGATTCCAAGTCTGCGGCAGAGCCCCACAGCAAAATACCGTAAGACATAAGGCTATGAAAATATGCAAAATAAATTAATCTGGCTGTATTAATGTCCGTCAGTTGCCTTATTTTGCTGACTGCAAAAGCAGCGGAGCTCAGTTTACCACCTAAGGCTTCCAGGTGAGCACCCCACTGCAATCTACAGTCTATGGTCAGACCAAGAAAAACAGTCTTATCTACTACATTAAGTTTAGTACCGTCCACAATAACATTGGTATCAACTTTTGGTACATTTGGTAATGAAAATCTTATACATTTAGTTTTTTTAGAATTTAGCATTAGATTGTTGGTAGCAAACCATTGAGACACAGTTTCCAGAGCGTGGTTAACTTTTAAAAGGTCTTTGTCTTTTCTATCTACTTTAAATATCAGAGACGTATCATCTGCAAACAAAACGACATCTGATAGTTCTTTCACCATGTAAGGTAGGTCATTTATATAAACTAGAAACAGAAATGGGCCTAAAATCGAGCCTTGAGGTACGCCTAATTTGACTAAGGAGCCCGATGACACACTACCATTGATTCCTACTTTTTGTTGGCGCCCTGAAAGATAGGAAACCACAAGATCGAGGGCCACTCCACGAATTCCATATAACTTAAGTTTAAGAGCTAGCGTTTGGTGATCTACGCAATCAAATGCCTTGGAGAGATCACAAAAGATACCAATAGCATCGTGTGAGCATTCCCAGGCCTGAAAAATATGCTTAATAAGTTTAGCTCCCGCATCCGTAGTGGACTTACCTCTTGTAAAACCGAACTGATCATCATGGAGTATCTTGTGGTTATTAAAATGCCTTAACATTTGGTTTAGCACAATCTTTTCAAAAATCTTACTTAATGCAGGAAGTACTGAAACAGGTCTGTAATCTGAGGGATTGTTTTTACATCCCGATTTAAAGATTGGAACAATTTTGCTGTATTTCATTAAGTCAGGAAAGTTGCCCTGTTCGAGACATTGGTTAAAAATGAGGGCTAAAATAGGGGCAATATTGAAAATAATTGACTGTATAACCTTAACTGACAAACCCCATAAGTCTTCTGTATTTTTCATATTTAGTGACTTAAAAGCCGTGATAATGTCATAGTCATTAACCTGGGTGAATGCGAAGTCTGGAATGTTTTGTTGAAAATTATTCTGTAAAATCGATTCTGCTAACGTGGAAGACGAAGCAAGATTTTTAGTAGCCTCCATAGGTATATTTGAGAAAAAAGTTTCAAAAGCAGATGCTACTTCTAATTTACCTGAGATTAATTTATCATTAATTTTAAGAGAAAAAGTATTATCTTTGATTTTATTTTTACCAGTCTCTGTATTAATAATCTGCCACACTGTTTTAATTTTATTATTAGAACTATTTACCCTATTGCCTATGTAGATGGCCTTTGCTCGAATACAAACCTGTTTAAATATCTTGGAGTAGTTTCTAACATATATATGAAAGTTTTCATTACTATTGTAAGATCTCTGATGGTAAAGATCATACATGTTATCCCTACTCTTCCTGATTCCTTTAGTTGCCCAGTTACAGAATTGAAGTTTATTATTATTTACCTTCTTAGTTTTGATTGGACAAGATACATTAAATTCGTTGCAAATATCTTTAAATATTTTTCCATAGTTTACATTTGGATCATCAGAATTATATGTAGTGTTACTAATTTTATAATCTATATTGACGCTGAAATTATTTAATCTCGTTTTATTAACTGACCTAAATGTTTTGACCTATATATTTATTTTAATCAAGATATATACAATATGTTCCAAACTATCCATGTATATGTAATAAAATACCATTTTACATACGAATCTATGACAACAGTATGTTTTCAAAGGAATTATTCATAATAAAGTTATGAAACGTTAGAATTCCGAAGTCTTTGACACGTGAAGTATGGTGATTGAAAGAGTGAGACGGAGTACACTATAACACCGATTTAGTTATATAGCGATTATGAATAAGGGGGTAAGTGTTTACGATGGCAGTTAACTAAGTTAGTAAACGGTTACCATGACGACCGTACAGTTCTTAGAAACACGTGGGGAATACCACAGACCACTGCAGTGGCCTACTACAATACAAAAATAAACAACAACTCAGCCAAATATTCGTGAGACTGACATTATTCAGTTTATTTACATAAACTGAAGTTGTACTTACACAAAAAATAAAGATAAACTTGCTGTAGGTACCTGTAAATCGGCTCAGCAAAGTAAGGGGCTCTATGAACGGGCATCGGACAATGTATACGATTCTATAAGAAAGTACCCAAAGAAATTTAAGAAGTGTTTTTAAATTCAAAAAGCTAATAAAAGATAAGCTGTATGAAATCCTTTCTTGTTGAACAAATTCTAATTTTTAAAGGACATGAACGTGTTTTTAATGAATTGCTCGATTCTCAACGCTCTACTTAACAACTACTTTAAATAAAAAAAAGAGAGTGAGAAAGGAGAAATAATTAAAAATACTTACTTGTAATGAGTTCATTTAATAACGATGATTTTAATTTTAATTAGATTTTTTTTTAATATGACGAAATCGGTATATTATCCTACGACCCTCCTGATGGTAACCGGTTACCGTAGCCATATGGACGCTTGCAACACACGGGGCATCACTCACGCGGTACAGACCATCTGCTACTTAACAATAATGTCCCTTTACACCTCTAATATTTCCACTCTAATATTTACTAATTGAATAAAACTCTAATTCGAAACAGAGTCAGGCAGTAATGTCATTAAACTACGCTCGATATACATGTATATGCAAATAGCTATCCACGGTGTAAAGTGGCCATTATGACAGGAGACGTGTCACTTAACAAACGCACCTAAGTGCAGAGGGTCGTCCAGAGGGAAGCCCTTCACATCCGCTGACGTCACACCCCCTACCCGCTTGATAGATCATTGGCCTTAACTGTTTAAAGACATTTGTGGAAGCCTTAATGATGCGATTACTGTTATATCTTTTGATCGGATGTTTTTTTTGTCAACGCCTCCGTTGGTTTGCAATACAAGGGTGATTGCCAATGCGTTGATGACCTTTGTCAATTATTCACCTCGCTATCGAGGGATCTTATGTTTTTCCAGACTAAAAGGAATCCTATTTTTTGCTCTATCTATGTGCCAAATTTCATCGAAATCCGTTCCGTAGTTTTTGTGTGACAGAGTAGCAAAATCCTTACATCCTTACAAACTTTCACATTTATAATAATTTTGTAGGAAGTAGGATATTATGATATCAAATCAATAAATTGGCTCAGATAAGACATACCACCAAAACTATACCAGCAATAGACCAGATCAGCACTTTCAACAGATGTCGATTTGAGTATCTCCCATACTACTCGAAAGTAAGCATTTCTAGAACTAAAAGCTAGCAATACTTTTCGGCAAGATTATTGATCCACTCACGCCAGTACGTACTATTGCTTTAGGTAGAGGCCTGTGGAAAATTCAAGAGAATTCTGAGCTCCTGGATTGAGTTGGACTGTCTACTAATAGTAGTCAGTTCGCACGCAAAAAGGGCCCTGATTTGTTATGTAGTTGCTAAATGGGGTGATATTATCACAAAGCGATAAAGCCCGGCTAAATAATGAATGAGCAAAAAAACTAATAGAACTCACACGAAACACACACCGCTAATAACACTAGAATACATTATGTTAAAAAATACTATAGTTGTTCTTAACACTGGCACCAATTACATTGTAAAATCACAAGACTTGATTAAAAAATTGTCAAAGTACATTTCGAATAGTCCACCGCGACTCCCTCACTAGAACTGAATAAGACCCCATATCGAATTGCCACCTAATAAAATTTATCCCACCTATTTTTTTTATAAATTCTAAAGAACCCTCCAATTGTGAATGGAAAAAAAACTGGACGACCTTAGCACAATTTAAAACAGCGTTTTAAAATAATAATAGGGGTTGGGTGGAAAAGGGTTGTATCGGGTCGCGTGGCGTCCAGGCCGTTGAACCTCGGCTTTCGATTTTAAACTCACATGTGATCATGACTTTGATGATAAAGTCTGGTAGGTTGATTAGGTATTTCATGCTGTTTTGGTTACGCGATATAATATTTTAAATTTATTTGATAAATTAGTAAGGTTTCGTTTATGTCTTTTAAACTAAGATTCATAGTTATATTTTAACTAAAGATTTATTCCTTTTAGTTTATGAATTAGTTGGGGCGAAAAAAATTATGTGTGATAATTTTAAAGACATCATATAAATTAATAATAAGTTTAAGTAAAAGAACGTTAAAATATTAAAATCACAAAGCGCCGCAGTTACAAAACGTCAATGTTACTATAAGCTTTCTTATCATAATTCTAACGGTTCTTATTTATGGGGTCAATCATAAAAAAGTCAAAAACTGGTCTCTAACCTATTCTAATACAATTTCTCCTAGTTCCAAAATTTGGACACGGGAGCTCTGTATGACAAAGGAGCAGGGGCAAATAATGCCGTGGGAGATGGTACCCTGTCATAATTTCCAGTATAAGCTCCACCCCGCGCAGCTGTCGCGATAATGTACGGAGCAGTCGATGAATCGATTGTTTGATTCACGACATTCTATTGTTCCTATTCGATTGTTCGTCGATACTAAACTTTTTGTCGCACGGACTGATGTGTGAATCGAGTTCTACATACACTATTATTAGTTTTGTTGGCTTCTACAGAACCGTTAATGGGGTCAATTATGTTTCCTAATGTTAAATTCGACTATTGAATTCGAAAGTTAAATTAATGATCGAAAACGTCATAATTAAGTTACGTACTGCACTAAAAGTCGAAAACTTTTTAAGTCGTAAGATAATCATGCATGTGGATTGTGGATACGAATATTGTTTTGTTAAATTGTAATATAAATTCAACAAATTTAATTGCAATAAAATCATTGAATAAGTCCACGCAAATATTTGACGCAAACGCGTATTGTTTATACAAATGATTTTATTGAAAACGAGTTTAAGAATTAGGGGGACGGGGTCATGTCATATCAATTGTAAGGGAGTAATGATTAACATTTTTCATTATTAAATAGATACGACTAGGAGCGGTCAGTAAACTAGTACAATATTAAAATATTAATTACATTTCGTACATATGAACCGGTTGGCGGGATTACATGCACAACGCACGGCTCGACCGGGTGCATATGTCTAAGCCCTGATTTACATTACAACAATAGATGCATTTATTATGCAGATAGGTTGCGCGTGCAAATAATGGTGGAAAGATTTCAGTACTAGACAAAGCGAGTTGGATTAATCACCTAAAATATGGGGTATGTTTTTTTGGTTGTATAGTGTAAGGGGTCGTTGTACGCAGCTGCGCGGGGGCGGATCAATTTGATACGTCCGCGGGGCGCACATGTCGCGTGCGCGTGCGGCTGTGACGTCATGCAATATGCCGCCGCGGGGAGCGCTAGCCGGGTAGCCGGGTGTGGGCGACTAAATTATCCATTACTAATGTTGTGGACACACTTTTTACATTGTAAATTAAATGTTAACTAGTTTGAGAACGAATACTTAAATAGCAAGCTTCATGATAGAAAACTAAACTAGTGAAAAATTTAAAATAATTATTGGATCGATATTTAAATCTAAATAGATTACATAGAGTAAGTAGTACATAGTTAAATAGAAAATTACATGGAATATTTATCAGAGTCTACTCTTTATTGATATCTCTAACATAAATGATCAGCTTGACTGAAATTGATAAAATATACTAAATGTAAAAAAAATGTTTGTACTTTAAGGCAGAATTTAACACCAATAGTAATATGTTTGTATGTTCGTTTGTTCGACTCTATGCTTTGGTGCATCGTTCATCCAATGAATGGAAACGTTGTACACTTGTTGTCTGCAATGGGTAAAAAATTATAAAGTAAAAAACAAAATGTTAAGAAACATTCCAACGCACACCGGGCAAAATTCAAAAATTATTTATCAAACTTAGGTTCTGATAAGGCACTTATTAATGTTAACAAATAATTCTACACCGGTTCGTAATACAACTGGAATTGAGAAGAAACACTCCGGCAAAAAGACTTTTTTTATGAGGTTCTAATTTAATTTATTACAAGTAATTTCAATCTATAAGTATGTACTTGTAATGTACTGTGTGTGTAGAAGTATTACAAAAAAACTAACAAATGCCTGCGCAGCGAATAATTCATTCAAATCCATTCTTGTCATTTACAAAATCAGAAACTTTATAGTACCTTTTCTTGCATACCTTTTGTATTACTATCTTTTTAAATCTTGTATAGGTTTTCTTTTTGATTTATTTGGGTATTCCGTGAAACAATTTGTTGCTGAGCTTATTTTTAGTGTTCGAACTACGAGTGTCCTTATTGTTAGGAAAGTTATTTATGGTTTTCCGCTCAAGAATAAGGTGTTCATACATGTCATTAGAAATAAAAAAATGTCTTTAACAAATGGTAAATAGTGCAAAATGATATAAGCCAATCAAGTCAACTCAAAAACCGTATAAAACCACGTGGGTGATGCCGTATTGTCCATTAGGTGTACGACGATCACCCTCAGTGTACTGATAACACTACTATCAGTTATCAACATTGGTCGATCAGATAATTCATTATCTATGTATATGTACGTAATCAGCTGTGACTGGATCTACTGTAACACGCTTGGCTTATGTTTCATTTTAAGTTGACTGCGGTAATAATATCGATGAAGTGCGAATTCTTTTATCGAGTAAATAAAAAAAAAACTAGCTCGAATTGTATTAAAAACACTAAAGTATTAAACTAAGTGGTTTCATTTATGCGAGTTATTTATTTATTTATTCCAATTTTAGTCATATTAATCTATATATACTAATATAATAAAGAGGATGAGTTTTTTTTGTTTGTTTAAACCGGCTAATCTCTGGAACTACAAGTTGGATTTGAAAAATTCTTTCACTAATAGGAAACTATATTATCCCCGAGTATTACAGCCACTTTTTATCCCGGGAATGCGGGTGAAACCGCGGGGAACAGCTAGTTTTAAGAAATAAGTCTTTCTTATATATGATTGCGAATTTTTTTAAAGATTTATTAATTGTTACTCGCAATTAAACACACACTTTAAATCTAATGTTTCACTTAATATTTGTAAACACTACCTACATATCCCGTCCTATAGTATAGTGTTGAGTTACCAATAGACATATTATGGGTCTCCAATTACTAAACGGCCCATCATCTCTTGATCAATATTCCAGTGGAAAAGGAATTAGTATAATTGCTTAGGGGTAAACTACATCGATACAATTTGTAGTTAGTGCAAGCGATATGGTATGTTTTTATCATCAATGAATATTGTTTTAGAGTTTATGTAGTAAACTCTTAAATATATACAATAACCATTGCGTTATTTTCTGAATAGAGTGTGACAAAGACGATTTCATCTTTCTATATTATTATAATCAATTGTCTGTAACATATGCGTTCCCACTATTCCTATTAGAAAGAAAATTAGGATACAAAAAAAATTTTTTTTTGCTTAGAACGCTCGGGATACGCTATTATAGTTTATAGTAATATTTAACTAATGTGTACATTTCGATAAACAATTTTAATTAATAATTATAAAATATTTTAAATTAGAATTGATTTTAATATTATCGTAGCAAAAAATAATAGCTAATTTGTCATAAAAGAAGGATCCACCATCGCAAGCGCAGCCGCTAAAATCTGCATCTAACTTATATAAAATGTATAAATATAATTTGGATTTTTGGATTGGTTATTTAATTAAGTTAGAAATGCTATATCTTTGTTCAAAGCGGGAGATCCTAGTGATCCTACTAATTATAGGCCAGTTTCCACTTTGCCAGTTTTGAGCAAAGTGTTTGAAAAGATTATTTTAACGTAGTTACTCGCTCACTTTAATTTCAATAAACTATTACATAGTAAGCAGTTTGGGTTTACAAAGGGTCGTTCAACCATTCATGCCGGTTAACACTTTCAAGAAATATTTTTAACGCTTGGTAGAAGTCACAGAATGGTATTGGAGTCTTCTGTGATATATCTAAAGCCTTCGATTGTGTTGATCACCGGACACTTATACGTTAACAAAATTATGATGGAGCTAGGGGCGCAGCACTTGATCTACTTAAGTCGTATCCTGGTGAATGATCTCAAAGTTTTGATATCAATAGAGTTAAATCATCAGTTTCTCCTGGGCATATGGGTGTGCCACAGGGCTCTATTTTAGGTCTTTTTCTATTTAAAATGTATATTAATGACCTTCCTTTTTTGTTAAAAATACCTATGGAATTGTACTGTTTGCTGAAGATACCACACTGATTGTTGGTGTTGATAGAGTGAAATCCAATTTTGACGATGTAAATGATGCATTAGCTCAGGAAGTTAATTGGTTAACTTTAAATAGATAGAAAACTATATGCACTACCCAATGTCAAAAAGTAGGCTGTTATTTAATGATAAATCCTTTAGGTCTTGTTGGATCCTTTAGGTCTTATAGAAACAAGAAGTGACATGCATTCTATCAATACTAGAAATAAGCATATCCTTATGACCTCTGCTTATAGGCTCCAAAAAGTGCAAGGTAAATTTTTAGGACTGTGTATACATTTCTCACTAAGATCCCTCCTGCACATTTAAATTTACCTTCACAACAATTTAAGGAACGTTTTAAGACCGTTTTAGTACAAAAAGCTCACAACAACATTAACGAATATTTAAATGACAAAAATGCTTGGTTGTATCGCTTGCCCGTGCAGGACACATCTTAAGTTTGATTTTGAAAAGAGTAATTTGTAAGTTTATTGCCGGCTCTTCTCAGCAAAAGCAACCTTCTGAACCGTGCATTAGAGTCTGGGCTATTACTATTCATAAGTGCCTATGAAGGCCTATTTAAATTAATACATATTTTATTTCATTATGTCGCCTCTATGCAAAAAATATTTTAATTCGATATTTTGTTCCGTTATAACAGGCATTTCGAAAACGTAGAAATTTGTTGAATTCAATCAAAACATTGTTTTTACAAAAATATTTGTAAAATAATATTGATGACCAGCGCTTTTATCAGTAAAATCATATTGAATATGTCTGTGTGTTTCGAGTCTGTGTATATATATTTATATAAGTATGATATATTTACAATTTCTGCTGAATTGTTTAATAATAATTGATAACTGTTTTACAAAAACTTAAACCGATTTCAAAGTACAATAAAAAGTAATCAAACCCTGACCTGATGACAATGAGACCAAACGGGAAGTGTATCCTTCCAAACGAAAATTTTCTAAATCGGTTAATAAATCACGGAGTTCTGAGGTAACAAACATAAAAATACACAACCGAATTGAGAACCTCCTCTTTTTTAAAGTTCATAAATTATCATACATTAAGGTAAAAAATGGTGCTACAATGAATTGATAAAATAGGTAAATAATTCCAATATTTTTATATAGAAAATGCTTTATATGTATTGTATTGTCTTAATATTGAAGCAATAAGATTTTTTTATGTTCAAAAACCGTTAGATTTTTATAAATACACGTTATCCGACGATAGACCGGATGACAGCAAAAGTCCATTTATAATGTTGAAATTTAGGTAATAACCTGTTCTTCAATTTAAAATGTGTTATACTTTTATGAAAACCATTTAATGTATTCCGTCTGTTAATTTATGACTCAATATGTAAATGTGTTCCGAAATTATGTAAATTTTATTCGATGTTAAACTTTGTGCTATGAGACTGGCCGTCGGAGGTCTACGACGCGATCGTAGCGCGGCGCGAGCGTCTACGACGCGGCTACGGGAGCGACTGCTACGGCTACGAGATACGCAAAACTACGTAGATACGTCACGTTGTGTAATATAGAAGTTTTTTTTATAAATAGGAACACAGTTTAAAAAAGGTTAAGTAATAAAATATAATCAACAGTCGAATAAATCTTTATTTCTCGCCGCTCTTCTCTCTTCATAAAAATTGAACAACCCAAATCTAAACATGTATCTATTGTGTAATAAAATACATCGAAACAGCAACATAAAGCTTAACATGAAATGCTTTATACGTAGTACGTATCGTGAGTCGAATATGGGGGGAGAGTGGGGTGGGGAGGCTGGCACAGAGCAGGCGACAAGGTGAAGTGACGGGCGCCAGTGAAAGTCTTCGCCCTCCGTCCTAACCATCTCGTTTGCAACCTACATCACACTCTAGGCACCATACTAATAAGGATGTATATATATATTTTATATGTCTACAGATTAAATCACATCGTCCATAGAATAAGTCATGGAATATGAAATGACCGAAATCGAAAGAAGTATCTTGAAAATTGCAACCAACGTATATGACTAATTTTCACGGGAAAATACCCATTTTACTTAAATTTTAGGGTTGTGATAAGATGAAATTCTCAAACAGAGATATGATCTTTGTGCATTTTTATTTCGGATTTGATTCATCTTTCTTATTTAGAGATCATATATATTTTCTCAATAAAAAACATTACTTTACAATGCCAAATACTTTTAAAGTTTCTTGAAAAGAAGTAAAAGATTATATGACAGGGCATTAAAAATATGTTCATGAGAAGTAGCAAACGTGAACATTATTCAATACACATAATACGGCCCTGAATAAATGACTCGTCACGATTCAATAGTAAAATAAAATTTCATATCAAATCCGTAGATGTGGTCGTAAAATTTATGCACAAATAAAGCATTACAACATAACATGCGACATAAAGCTTGCAAGAGATGAGTCACAAATACATTTGGTTAGTTTCTGATTTTTATTTGGTTAAACTGGAGATAGGTTTAGGGGATTTAGGGTTTAATAATTTTCTTTCCTTCGTAGCCATATTTCGTTGTTCCAAAAATTTTAGCGTAAAACATTTCATATGTTGATAAAATTTAAGATGTTGAAAAAAAAATAATAAAAATTTATGAGCACTGAAATATTCCACGAAAAAAATTCTAAGTCGCTTAACACGTTCATAATGTCCACTTCGAATAAAATTCACGAAACGTTAAGTGTCGGGTGCGTTTGCGGAGAGCACATTTAATATCGCGCATAATTGTGTAGCGTGGCACAGGCTTCGATGCGTGGCAGCGGTG